>AYEL01079460.1:0-29233 GCA_000484575.1 Olivierus martensii
ATAAAATTATTTACATAAGCTTTTTTAAAGCGTGAATAAAAACTTATTAAAGATTCCAAAAACACTATGGATTAAAAGAACAATACAAATCTGTTAATTTAAATTCTATAAATTCAAATTTAAAATCATAAATGCTGGGATGTGCTTTAATGGCTTCAATAAATTTCTCTATACAGCAATCAAATATTTAAATTCCCTCCATGCAAATATTTGTTCTTCGCAAAGGATTATACTAGTATAGCGCCACTCAACTCCCAACTCCAAAGTTGAAAAATTTTCAATTCTCGACTGAGGCCAGCTTTGACGCTAGCGCTGGCGTTGGCGCCGACTGGAGTTTGACTATAAACCATGACGCTAGCTTGAAACTCCAACGCCAGCTAGCGACCTTGTAACTCCACGCTGTAGTCGACTATAAACCAGCCTTAAATGTACTGTATTTTATTAAATTTAATAAATTCGAAGTTCATTTTCATTTCTACATCAGACGTGTTTTCAATAAACCGCCATCCCGATTATTACCGCCAAAATCGTCCCTGAAGGGCCCAAACGGATGGTGCGTCTTATCGGGGGTTTGACTATAAAGGCTGGTTTATTGTCCTTGTAGCGACCTTGTAACTCCAGCGTGGAGTTACAAGGTCGCTAGCCGGCGTTGAAGTTTCAAGTTAGCGTCATCAAATTTCAGTCGGCGCCAACGCTGGTCTCTGTCGAGAGTTGAAAGTTTTTCTACTTTGGAGTTGGGAGTTGAGTGGCGCTATACTATAATCCTTTGGAAGAAAAAACATGGAGGGAAATTTAAATATTTGATTGCGATATAGAGAAATTTATTGAAGCCATCAAAGCACATCCCAACATATTTTATCTTAAATTTGAATTAAATTAGAATTTAAATTAACAGGTTTTTATTGTTCCTTTTTGATATGTAGCCACTGAAGATAGGGCTTAAGCCATAGTGTTTTTGGATTCTTTAATAAAAATTTTTATTCACGCTTTACAGAAACTTGTGTGTATAATTTTACAAGCTTTATTAATAAAGTTTATTTATTTATAAAAGAATTTTTAATGGCTGAAAATTAATTGAATACAAAGTAACAAAAACACTTGATTTTAAAACTTAAAAAAGTTTTTCTTTTTAACTTTCATACATTTTAAAACATTTAAATATACAAGGAATCAATTTCTATTAATATCATTTTCAATGCTTTGCAATGCAGGAGCATTGCTAACAAAATATTCGGTAAATTTTTTACTGACATCAAAGGGATAACTTGTTTTATCTTTAATTTTCGAAGAAGCAAAATAGAAACATAACTTTTCATTATGGGATTTTATAAACGAAAAGAACACTGTGCAATCTCGGTACTTTGAATAATGGGAATTCAGCGTCGAAAGTCAGCTAAAGACGCCGCTAACGCCAACCAAACATGGCGAACCGAACGAAATTCCGCGAGCTCCGCGCAGCGAACTCCACGATGGAGTCGGACTATAAACCAGCCTTAATTGTCTTACTTATGAATAATTCAATACTTGTACATATCTACAGTGTATATGTTACGGGTAATAACAACATTATCCAAGTACAGTGGATAAAGACAGAAGTAGAAAGCAATTTATCTTGTTTTCATCCTTATCCGGATAATCTCGACATTAACCAATAAGTAATAGATAACGTTGAAGATTATTTCTAAAATTAAGCGCAAACCGCTACAACATACTACGATAAAATGAGAATTTCCGAAATGAAATGCATACATAATAAGACAGTAAAATTTACCGTATACATGAAACTATAATATAGAATGATAAAAACCTCTACCGCTGAACTTAAAATGATGATAGAAAGAGACAAGACAAGCACTTTTGTCCTCACAATATACCTTCTCCGGGTGTAAATTTTGACCTTCGCGCCTTAGAAGTTAGACTCGAAGCAATCCGTATCGACCGAATTGTGCATCATCTCCGCTACGTTGACAGAAGCTGATTTTCTGGGAGCAGTTTTGTTCAGACGAGGCACGTTTTATACAGGAGCAATGCTTGACAAGCCACAACAGCCATGTGTGAACCGAGGAAAATCCTCGAGTGCAACTTCCTCGTGGTTCTCAACATCAGGTCTGTGTTAATGTTTGGGCCGGAATTCTTGGCGATTTTTTTGATCAATCTATATGTAATGCCTTCCCGCCTAAATTCTCGAATTTATCTGTACGTATCTCCTCTCGCCTAATCTCGATTGTCTTCACCAGTGGTTCTCAGCCACTGATCCGCTAAATCTTTGACGGTGTGCCGCGAAAAATTAAGAATAAATTGTATATATGTGTGTATAAGAATTGTATGTATGTAAGTGTATCAATCATACATATCAATAATGAAACGTGATTGACTGGATATTACTTTTTCCGGCAACCACTGTACCGATTCCTATAAATAGGGCATCGTTAGAAAAAAAATCTAACCCTCGAATTTCTGCGACAGCCAAAATTTTTTATCGTTATTCAAAATTTAAAAATTAAGGAATAAAAATTAAATTAAAATTATATTTCTCTAAAAAGACAAAATCCGCAGGTGGTCCCATAAACTTAATAAGGGCCGCCATTTAATAATCCCGTGTACGAGTATGTCTGTAATCTGAATGTAATAAATAAGAATAAATATAATAATCTGTCAATAAAAATTCGTTGTTAAATCTAAATTATTATTTAAAATATTTAGGTGGGCCGCCAAATTTTAAAATATTAAATATGTGTTCCTCAACAGAAAAAAGGTTGAGAACCATGGTCTACACCAGCGGTTGCCAACATTTTTGAAAGCAAGTGCGGAACGAAAAATTTTTACAGCGCGGTGGGCGCATGACCTTTTCTTTAGGTGGGTAGCAGATAGAATAGAGAAATATATTAGCGTTACGATAATATAATAAAATCATTATAGTTAAATGGTAATTGGTACATAAATGGTAAATAATAAGTAACAAAAATAACAATTTCACATATATAAATATAAAAAAAGTTATCTTGTTTAATGAGAAGGTTGATACTGTATATCTTCACACAATTTTTCAAAATCATGACTGTAATTTGATACTGCTATTCTTAAGCAATCATTAAAATTTTCATCCATAAGACGTGATCTAACCTTATTTTTAATAAATTGCATTGAAGAAAACGTGGCTTCACTTAGATAAGTCGATCCAAAAAAGATTTTAGCTTCAGTGCACAATTTTTTAATATTGGATATTTACATGAATCGACAAATTTCCAAAATGTCTTGTCCATGTTCATAGTTTTCAAAGCGACATCATTTTGTAATTCTTTATAATTGGAAAAAGTATCAAAGAGAGAATCCGCACCAGCAAGTAAAGCATTTTTAAATAATTCTCCATTTATCAATAATTCTAAATTTTCTATATTTGTTATATTAAATTTATTTAATTCTGCACTTAAGAAGTAATGTCAACGTTATTCATAAAATTTTGAAAAAATAAAATAAAATCAGTTTCAAATCGTCAAATTGACTAAATCTTTCATTAAAATCATTACTTAATTTAGTTAGATAATTAACATATATTCGGGAATCTAACTGATTTTCTAGAAATATTTTTGACATTTGAGAAAAATGTGCCAAGGATTTTTTGGAAAATGTGAACTCCAAAGGGTTACTTAATTTACCTTTAAATGTTTTAATAGCACTTACCATATCTATCAAATTTTTATTTTCACCATTTAGTTCAAGGTTTAGCTAACTTAATTTCTGAGAAATGTTAGCTAAAAAGCTAAATCACGTAGCATAGATAGATAGGATTTTCAAGAGTATTATAAATTTCCCCTTTTTGTTCAAGAAGACTATAAATTTCCCCTTTTTGTTCAAGAAATGCTTTTATTTCAACAATGTACTATAACTTTCCCCTTTTCGTTCAAGAAATGCTTTTATTTCAACAATCAAATTAAGAAAACGTTCTAATATTTTGCCATTGTTAAGCCACCTCACTTCTGTATAAGTTAAAAACGTGGCCGTTTATTGATCCTGCTTCAGACATGTTAAGTAGAATTGTTTTTTTTTGTTATAAATAAGTATTTTTATCCAAAAATAACTTTAATTAATTTGTGAATTATTGGAAACAAAATTATGGAAATAAAATTATTATTATTATTATTTATTTTAAAATTATTTTCATATGATTAAGAAAAGTTAAAAAATGATATTTTTAAATTAATTTTTTGGAAATCTTGCCATAGGCGCATGACTTACCAACTGCGGGCGCGGGGTTGGCCACCGCTGCTATACAGCAACGGTGTTGTACAGTTGAATGACATACCAACTGCGGGCGCGGGGTTGGCCACCGCTGCTATACAGCAACGGTGTTGTACAGTTATAGTTATAATGCTGATTATTCTTATTTTTCTATAACTATTATTAATGTGAAAATGGTTATAAGCTTAAGTGAAATTTTTTAATTCGTAAATACGTATGAATCGTCTAGTAAGCGATATAGCGTTTTATAGGAGAGGTAGTATTGAAAGCCAAGTATATAAAGGGGAAAGAAGTCAGTTCTGTGTCGTCTGTATAGTATTGTAATTTTGTAGAATAAAGTCAGAAAATCAAAACATTTCTCATTTTCACTTATATCGTGTGATTAAAAACGAGAAACGAGAGAATGACAAATCTTGGAATATAAAAGTATTATGTTTGTGCAGACCAGTTTTTTGAAATCGCCATGTTATAAACATTAAAAAAAAGTGGAAATACATTTATAATAATGTGTTCCTGCAATTGTCCACGTTCTATTTAAAAAGACTTGTTTAAATAATTTTTAAAATATTTTATTCATTACATAAAAACACTACAAATAAAAGGTAAGATACCTGTCAAAGATTTTTTGTGCGATCTATTTCTACATCGTTTTTCGCGTAAAGTTGCAGATCTGTTCTTTTCATTGGTTTGTTTATCATGCTTCCTTACTGGCAGATTTAATGGGACAGCATATTTTTAAACCTTATTTTATAAAATTATTTAAGCTATATTTTAAAGTATTAATCAGATCTGATTATCAAATATTATATATATAAATGTACGAAATTCACGTGACGTCATTATATTGTGATTTGCCTAAGTTTAAACTTGAAGGATTATGCCTAATTCGTGCTAGTTTATTTTCTATAGTTTAAGAAAAAAAGCAAAATATAATTTTATCATCATTTCTAATAGCATAAACAATTTCATTTTTAAAGTTACTATTTACTCTAATATTATAATTTATATAAGCCTTGAATTTTTATAAATTAATGGATATCGCTTCCAGATATACGTAGTTCATTATATTGTAAGGATTTTAAAATTATCAATTCGAATCGTATTTATTGTTAAAATATAAAAAACTGCAATTATGCAGAAAATAATACAAAGTATGAATAAAATTACTGTCAAATCAGGCATTCCAAGTTATTTTTTCTGATGATAATTACTGTAAGTTAACTGGTGAGAAAATTTGGTGTTATAATAAAGTAATTTTGTTCTATTAAACATTTGATCTTCATTAATAGTAAGTAATTTTGTTCTATTAAACATTTGATCTTCATTAATAGTATGAATTACAAACTATATTATTAACAATCATAAACCAAATTTTCCATTAATAATGAACAAGAAGCTAAATTTCTCTACTATATAATAAGGTTACGGAAATTTCCTAGCTTAGTAAAATATGATTCAAAATTGCTCTGAACTTCAAATTTGCAGAAATAAATATATTACAATTGATTTTTAACCCACAGTCCACAGTTACCCAACTGTGAGACTGTTCGGACTAAACCAAAATAAAAACGTCATTATTAGAAACCGGGATGTTTTCTGTAAATGGTGTAAACTACATGAAAATAATTTCCAACAGTCCATATGTAGGTACTCTTCAAGTATATAATTAAATTAGGAAAAATTCTTAGTAGTCACAAATTTACCCCGATTGACTGTATGTTTTAAGAAAAAAACAGAGAATTGTACAGTGAAACCTCTATGTTGGACATATTTGGTTCCTTCAAAATGTGTTCAACTTGTTAGAGGTGTCCAACATAGAGAGATTCATAAAATCAAAATTTTTTCTAAAAGATGTCCAACATAGAGAGATTCATAAAATCAAAATATTTTCCCAACATACTAAACACTAAATTTTCTGTCGATGCAAGCCTTTATTCAAATCAAATTGGAAATCTTTATTACTTTAAATGAAACTGAAAAATGTCAAATACACACTGTAGCTGTCAGTGCTTTCAACATAAGAACTATTTATTTGAAAAGAAGTCTGTAAGTAGAGTTTGCCTTTTTATATTTAATTTACACTTCATCCATACATTTTCAATTTTATTTTTTCTCATACCAAATAGAGTTTCAACAATCTCTGGTTCATTAATAGAAAATGCTTATCATTCAAATTCCTCTACATATTCCAAAACTGTTTCATGATCATTTGGTTCCTCTTCCAACAAAGTCTCTATATAAATTGAGCTGAATATAATTTTTTCAATTAAATCACTGGCTGTACAATTTTCATATTCATAATGGACAATTGATGTCAAAATTTGTAAAATCTTCAGTTAAAATTTTATGATGGTAGTTCTCAGGAAGAGCATTCAGTTCTCCTAGATCAAAGTTATTGATCTCTTGCATTCCTTTTTCAGTGAAATCTATAATGAACCCAGCTTTTTTAAAACATTTATGAACAGTTAATTGTGAAACTTCTTGTCATGCAACATAAATCCATCTCACTGCATCCAGAATATTAAATGATTAACAACTCGCTTCTTTTGGTCTAATATCAGTATATTTAATTTTCTTTTACTGCTTTTTAAATAAGGAAAGCTTAATCACAGCCATAGAAGAAACAGCATACAATTCTCAAAGAAAAAAGTAAAATATAAACCAAACCAAATCTAGCCAATTATAGCCCAAATATTTTTTATTTTATTGCAGCAAAAATATTCTGACTATAATTTGGCTAGTTTTGGTTTGATTTTTCTCAATGCTCAGTGTTTATACAGTAATAAGTAAACCATGGATTTATAAGTCATCAGCAACACCTCAAGGCATGACTAATCAATGTTATAAGTTTCTCTTTCACAAATTCCTTTTGCTTAATGCAAATAAAATTTAAGATTTTATTCCAACCACTAATCATGAACTATTTATTTGAAAAGAAGTCTGTAAGTAGAGTTTGCCTTTTTATATTCCTAGGATCATCTTATTACAAACAGTTGTTCAAGATACATGATAGGTGTCCAGGATATAGGTTTGGACATATAGTAAAATATAGGCTTTTGTCCGGTTCCAGGAAAGTCGTAACATAGAGAGGTGTCCATCTTAACAGATTTTACTGTATTTACTTCATTTTTTGATGAAATAATCAATGAAACTTTATACATTACTTTCTTCTTCATTTCAGCTTTTACTTCAGCAGAGATTAAATTCATATGAAAGCTAATATCTTGAATAAATTTTTCCTTAAACATAATAGATCCCTTTTTGCTTTCTTGAAAGAGCTTTTTGGAGTATTTATAAGTTCACTAAGATTTTGGCAATAATCCATAATTTTAACAGTACCAAAATTTGTTAAATTTAATGAAACATCTAATAAAGAGAGAGTAAGTACGCTTTCTGTCATGCTTAAAACAAAGTTGTTTTCACCTACACATGTGACTTTCATAATCTCGAACGCAGGAAGGTGAATTTCGTCCATTAAAATGAACGAAAATCTGTTTTAGCTTAGTATTTAAAAACAAAGTCAGACGATTTGATATGGTTGGTTGAAACAAACATGAAAATTATTAGTTACATCTTTTCGTATTTTTAACTTAATCGTCCACAAATCTCTCAATTTCTTTTCTTTCGGGAAAACATGCAAACTTTTTTCTTGCTCATAATGAGTATTGTGGGACAGAACATACTTGACGACCATCGATGTTTACGACTTCTATACTCTATTTTGAAATACAAATGATTACACCAACGATCTAGGATCACCCTTGAAAGAACGCCAAAAATATTCACCAGGTGGCAGATCGAGTCGTGGCAAAAGTGAATACATCGTTAATGAGCATTGTGGGACTAAGCTCATGTCTTTATTTTAGTGTTTAAAGAACATGACATCGCATGTGATTATTTTTCTTGGATAAAAATTTTTAAATACTAAAACAACTATATATTTTTTGTAATTGACAATAAAAAATTGGCAAGTTTGAAAATAAAATGGCATGTTCATATGTAAAACAATTTTTACTAAGAATTATGTAATATTTTAATTTTATAATAATAAATTTGCATACATTCAACTAGTGCAATTCGTTAGTTCAGAGTATTTGTATTTAAGTAAATTTGTTCTATGCTTTTTCATTGAAACACAGTTTAATTTCAAAAGGAAATCAATTATTCATAACACTTTTTTTTATAATAAACAGAGCTTTATACAATATAATTGATAAATATTTAATGAAATAAAAAAACTTAAAATTTATTGTAATATACTCATTGTGACAATTGTAATTTTATTTTGAATATTAATTTTTTGTTAGTTTTTATTCTAAAATTTCACAAATCTATTGACAAGCTCATTATTTAATAAATTTTATGAAATGAAATAATTATTTTTGAAAATTTTATTCAACATATTTACAAACAAGTGAAATTTATAAATAATAATAACATTTTTTTTTCTGCTAAAAGAAAAGTCCTCTCATTCTTCGACCCATACCTTGTCTGTCATATAATACATTGAACTTATTGACAAACTATAAAAAATAAATGTGCTATTAATAATAAAATTTTATGTGATATTATAACTTAATTTTTTAATTACAATACTGAAAGTTTAAACAAAAATTATTTATACTAATGTATGAATACAAACTGTCCTCTAACACTTAATATATTCTTGAGATTTATAAGTTGAAAATTTTGTAATTAAAAATACACTTTTATATTGTACATATTCTGTGTAATGTAGATTACATAATACACTATATTGTGTATTTTAAATAAATATCATTGATCACATCAATCCGTTCTATCTTATATTTAAGTATCTGAAATGAATATCTAATTATATAGCAAGGATTTTGATGAAAATTCTACCATTTTTAATACTGTACATTACCATGCTAAATTTATGTTTCCTAGTTATTTTCCATACAGTAGTCTTTTGACTAACTGCATTAATAGTTAAATTAATTCCCCTGGATAATCCATAAAATATTCAAAAATCAGAATTATAGTCAATATACAAGGTATCTGAAAAGTATCTTTACACTTTTAGAAAATCATTAAAAATAACAAAGATATGCATTTACGGTTTTTTTATTCAATAAAGAAAATATCAAAGTTTTTTGACAATTCTTACAACATTTCAATATGTGCATCATTAGTCGCAGGCAACACATTGAGTCAGTAAGAGATTTCAAGCAAGGTTTTCTGAAGCATTACAGAATCGACAGTCCCGATGGCCGCTGTAGGCAACACATTGAGTCAAGAGATTTCAAGCAAGGTTTTCTGAAGCATTACAGAATCGACAGTCCCGATGGCCGCTGTAATTCGATTTTTCAACATTACATAATGCATAGTTGATCTAGATATTTGTAACTGACGGGCCATCAAATGAATCGATTTACGAGGACTAGGATGAAAAGATTCATGAATTCGTTCAACATCTTCGGAGTTTCTGTTAGGCTGACCAGATTTCGCTTTTGGCAAAACGTTACCTGTTGTCATAAATCTCTTATGCCATTCATAAATTGGTAGTCTTGAAGATGGATTTCGATTATATGCAGACCGAAATTTACGTTGTACCTGCATTGCAAATTTAAAGTCAATAAATCACACTACAACTTGCACCATTTCCTGTGGTGAAGCCATTTTGAGAAGAGACCTATATTTGGTGCCATATAGTGCCCACTTCATTTAAAAAAAACTTTGATACTTTCTTTATTGAATGCAAAATATCTTAAGTGTACATCCTTCTTTGAATCTTTTTAATAATTTTCTAAAAGTGTAAAGATACTTTTCGGACACCCTGCATATTTAATATTAAAAAATAAATAAATTGTATATATATATATATTCATGTGTGTATTATTTATTAAAAAAGCAAACAAGAAATTTATTTGCAGTAAGAAATTATTGAATATTTGATTCTAATTTTGACTGTCAATTATCTAAAATATAATAAAAGAAACAAACCTTGGGATTTAAAAATTTTTCCGATGTCACATCTAAGATACAACATTGATAATTAAACATCACTTCTGGATTGCAAATTAACCCAGAAGCAGTTAATCAGGATTTCCTGATTATCTAAGATTATAAATTTATACATTTTATAAATTTTTGAAAAATTTATAAATAAAATAACAAGTTCAAATGTTTGAATATTTATTATTTGAATGTTTGAAACTAGAGGACTATCTGTAATTAAAATTACTAAAACTTAAAAACTATGATAATTCATTAATTATATAAT
The DNA here is from genome assembly GCA_000484575.1 of Olivierus martensii. NCBI lineage: Eukaryota > Metazoa > Arthropoda > Arachnida > Scorpiones > Buthidae > Olivierus > Olivierus martensii. The sequence continues at coordinate 10,487 of AYEL01079460.1, forward strand.
TCAATTACCTGATTAATTGTATTACATCCTTTAGTTAAAGTGCCTAAATATGTCATCAATCCCACATCATTACATTGCTGAATAGAAAAATAATTAGTTTTAAATATTAATTAAGGAAATGTTATTTAAATTATGTAATAAAAAAATTATATTACCTAAAAACTTTTGATCTGATTTAGAATTTTAATTCATGATCAGTTTTATTTTAAAACTGATTAGAGTTATATGATGTTCATTTATTTTGACTATCTTTCATTTTAAAAAGTATAAAGTTCTAAACTTACATAAATTTAACTTTATATAAAAAATTATGACATTCAAGAAGTTTTTAAGTAATCATTAAAATTCAATATGCAGCACAAAGTTACAATTTTATAGAATAAATACATAAAGATTTTTTTTTATAAAATTTAGCTTTATGTAAAAAAAATTTAGTTATTTTTACATAAAGCTAAATTTATATATGTTGGATATGTATAAGTAAAGGAAATCTTGTATTTTAAAACTTACGAAACATCTTTTCATTACAAAAAAAAATCTATTTACACATAAATTGGTGTTCAAAAGTAAATTATCCCTTAAAATTATAAATATCATCTGAATAACCTAAAATATATGAGAATATTTCTTAAGATTGCATTAGATAAGATTGAAAGGCATAGATGATGATATAATATTGCATCAGATGTTACTTTCAGCTATATCAGCATGCTCTGCAAGAGTTGCAGTCATTCCTTGCTCATATTGAATGGCAACAAAACATATTTATTTAATAGTTTTGCCTTAATTATTAATCTATATTGAATTTTATAATCATATATACTAAAATCATATATATACAGGCAATCAATCAATTTATTTAGATCTGATATATGTAAATCTGTATTTGCATAAAGATCTCAACTAAAAACAAAAATATACTGATCATAGTGGATAAAGTTATAATGTAGAAATATAAGCATTTTTCTTTTAACTTCATTATTTATCATATGTGCATGTGTTTTATGGGCTTATTACATTAGTTTCAGTTAATGAGCTGGGCCCAAGCTCAGACTTCTCATGAAAAACTGAAGGTATGGGAATCAATTGAATCTAGTTTCCAAGATAGTAAGCAATTAATTTACCATGCAACTTATGTACTTATTCTTTAATATAATTATTTTTAATATTATGTCTTTGTGCCATAGTATAGGATACTTACTTTAGTACTATATTGGGTATGCTCTGATATATCTGTTTTTCATTTAGGTAAGATTTTGCTGAATGATCCACTTATGTAAATCAGGGATTGCTTGTATATTAAAATCATTATCTTTTTGTTTATATTACCAGTTATGCTGCTTGTCATTAACGTAAATATACCATTATAAGAGTTAGAAATGTGAATTTCCCAGGTGATGCACTTTCTTTGAATAACAGTATATTACTAAACTTAATATTAAAATACTCTTTTATTACTCACATTATAAAATTCTGCTCTAAAATTGTCTGAATTAAGAACTGGAAGTCGATGACTCAGGCTATAAGCTTCTCTCAGAATATCATGATTAGGTGTTAATCTACCAGATTTAACAGCACGAACATAATCTAGAATTAATCGTACACGCCCATGAAGCATTTTTATCGCACTATGTTGAGCTTGAAGATGTTCAGCAACTATCATTATTAGAATAAACAAAAAAGAATAATTAAAATAAGACTTTTACAATTAGAAAAATATTTAATTAATTTCATTTATACTTTAAAGAAAGATTGCTGATTACATACTTTATTTGAAGTTTTTAAATAAGTAATAATTAATAGTTAACAAATGCTTCAAAATATTTGTTCTTTAATACTTTCAAATTACATGCAATCATTATCAGAATGAACTTAAATTTCATAAATTTTTGTTAAGAAACACTTTGATTTCCATTTATACAAGGATTAAGAAATAAAGAAAAGAAAAATAAAAGAAGAAAATATAATATTAAATAATGTATATAATCTTCCACTTATAGAATGACTGTATATGTAAAATGGAAATAAAAGAAGAAAATATGAAATTAAATAATGTATATAAACTTCCACTTATAGAATGACTGTATATGTAAAATAATAAGTTCTAGTTCAAAGTGGAAAAATAATTTATTAAAGTTTATTGGAGAAATACTTTCGACTTCACAAAGTCATCTGCAGCATTTAAAATTAGAATACATAATGTTTTTGGAATATAAGATGCAGAATGTTATTCAAATTTAAACTACTTAGAACAAAAGAATTAAGTAATTATATACAAATATTAAGGTACATACATGTTAAAAATTATTAATAATCAAGTTAAACGAACATTAGGTGCAACAAATAAATTACAATTAAAGTAAATAAAATAAACGAAAATACATGGGGGGAGGCTATATAAGCCACTATGGGGTTATATAGCCTCCTCCATGTTAACGGGACAGTTATCATTTATAACATAGGTCTTATCATTATACTGCTCAATAACAATGACTTCAGCCATTTTAATATATTCAGCTTCACTTATTCCTCTGACGTGCGCCTGATTCCATTGGACAGTGACCTCATACTATTAGCAGTGTTTGACAAGAACTATGTTGAAGATTGCTTTTATTTAATGCGCCTGATTCCATTGGACGGTGACCTCATACTATTAGCAGTGTTTGACAAGAACTATGTTGAAGATTGCTTTTATTTATGCTACTTTGGTGTTCTTTTAATCAGGTGTCTAAAGATTTCATAGTACTACCAACGTAAACTTCCTGCTTATCAAGATCATTATTACAGATAGGAATGATATATACCCCAGCCAGTTGCAGTGGTGGTATTGGTGGCTTAATGTTCTTTAAAGTATGGAAGGTGGTATGCAGCCAACTATACATTAGAAATTCATTACTCTTTAAATTTTTAAATTTGAACAACATTCTGCATCTTATATTCCAAAAACGTTTTGTATTCTAATTTTAAATGCCGAAGATGACTTTGTGAAGTCAAAAGTACTTCTCTAGTAAACTTTAATAAATTATTTTGCCACTAAACTAGAGCTTATCTTTTTACATATATAGTTATAATATTAAAATATAAGTTCTTAGTTTACAATATTAAAAAGATAAAACTCAAATTATTGATGTTTTTAAGTTATACATACTGTTATTTATTTCAGATATCAAATTATATCACTCCATGTTGCATTTGCTCTTTTATTCATAGAAAAATTATCATGCCATAATAATGCAAAAGTACAAAAAAGCCCCAACCCAGTCCCAGGAAATTGTGATTCAAAACTTTTGCTGAAAAAATTGTCTCAAAATTTTTAACTTTACTGTAAAGTTTATGTGAGAAACTTAGATTCCAATTATTATATAAACCAGAAAATACCTGTACATATTTCATAGTTAAAGAAATCATTTTACTTTAATTCTCTGTTATATTTCTACCTAATGAACTTTCTCCAGCTTCTCCAGCAGACATCCTAGCTATATGATCAAGACCAATTCTTTCAGCTTCTTCAGTAGCTAATGTATATGGTAATTCGACAAATAATATTGTTGCCTGCAAATTAATATATATATATATGTATATTTATATATATTTATTTATTTATAAAAATATATCTAAATATAAAAGTTTTAAATAAATTTTGTTTTAATCTTTATGATTATTTAGAGAACTGAACAAACCTCTCCATTCACTAAATCAATAACAGATTCATACATATTTACAGGCAACTATAAAAAAATTAAAATATCCAAAATTAATAAGCAAATATTTTTGATATTGTGAATAATTAATAATATTGATTTATATATAACTAGAAACTACCCGCTCATATAAATGAGCGAAAATATAATCATGTGATTTAATCTAATAATACTGTATATAACGATAAAAACACCTTCAAACTCATGTAGGAAATCCAAGAGGGAATCGTAACATGGCATCCATTATTACATTATAGCACCACCTGCGAATTCTGGGTATGGGTATCATATTTCCGGAGTCGAAAATTTGCCCCCCTTTATAGTGCACCCTCTAATTTGGAGGTGCTGAGTCCAAAAATGTAATTATTATTTACTGCTGAGGCCCCATTATTGAGATACAGGGCCCCAAAGTTGGGGCCTATCAGTCAAATTTTTCAAGTAATTTTAGTAGATAATTTCAAAATTCTAATGAATTTAGATGTGGTTTTACATTCCGAATTGAACACAACCATTTCCATTTACCTATGACCTACTTTTACGAAATTATGCGTTTTTTTTTATTATTTTTAACACAACTATTTCCATTTACCTATGACCTACTTTTACGAAATTATGCGTTTTTTTTTATTATTTTTATTATTTTTACTGTTTTTATCACTCTTCATAAATTGCCAGTAGGAGAGCAAATTAGCCAGCATGCTTTTCGGAATTCGTATTTGAAAGAAAATGGAGGCATTTCATTGAAAACTTGCTTATTACATTATATTTTATTACATTTAGTATTTACTGAATCAGAGATATATAATTTAGGATATAAAAGATACAGCACTACTAGCAAGTATAAAGTTTTTTATTATGGTATAACGTTTTCGGATCAGTTCACGATCCCTCTTCAGTACCATTCACTTAACTATACAGCGTATTTAAAAGAACATTAAAAAATATAATATACATTTTTCAAATAAATAAAATAGTTATTTATTTGAAAAATAAATAACTATTTAAATACGCTGTATTCTTTTAAATACGCTGTATAGTTAAGTGAATGGTACTGAAGAGGGATCGTCAAATAAATAACTATTTTATTTATTTGAAAAATGTATATTCTATTTTTTAATGTTCTTTTAAATACGCTGTATAGTTAAGTGAATGGTACTGAAGAGGGATCGTGAACTGATCCGAAAACGTTATACCATAATAAAAAACTTTATACTTGCTTGTAGTGCTGTATCTTTTATATTTTGGTTTAAAGCAAGTAGTTTCTTATAATGTTATATAATTTAGGATTATTGTCATACGATGCTGAAATAAAATGTGACTCACGATTACGTTATCCTGATATGTATGCTGGCTAAATTAACGTTAAAATTGGACACAAAATTAACGGATTCCAATTTATTTTGCATCGGTGATGACAGTCCTCCAAGCAGTCCCTTATGTGACGCCATCATGGCACGACAAAACTGATATATCATGACGTCATGTTAGTGTAATAATATTTGATGTCATCATCGCTGAGACATGACGTTATTGTGACAGATATCGGTGGTGTTAAGAAATCAATTAAGCAATATGTTATCACTACGCTGCTAACACTTAGCGCCATCTATTGGCACATCTATTGGCAATGATATAAACTACAATTTTTATTTCTTAATTATTAAATTATTAATAACGACAAATAATTTTGGCTGTTTGCAGACATCCGAAAATTAGACCCTTCTAATGATACCATATTTATAGAAATCGGTATAGTGGTTCAACTGAAAAAGGGACATCCTGCCAGCAGTCAGCCACGTTTAACTATTTTTATATATGATTGTATATAAGCTAGGATTAGCCAGACTGCTCAGGAATTTTTGGCACATAATATAATTTATAAGTGTCAACAGTTACACCCAGGGACTTTCAGAGAAAATGTGAGGCCCAGGGCAACTAATATTTTTGAGGCCCTTCAAAACAAAAAAGACAAATATGCAGTTGTAAGTGTACAAGAAAAGCAAAAACATTGATAGAGAACTTCAAAATTTTGATAAACACTGAAGCACAAACACTATAAGAATATACAAATATATTTTTTCTAACATATTGAGTTATAAATTGAGGCCTGGAGCAGCAGTCCCTCTTGCCCCCCTCTGATAGTTACTGGTTACACCAGATTATAATAAATATGGTTATTTATAATTTATTTATTATAGCACTTAGAAATTTACTTTGTGTCTACTTTTAGTATTAATATAACCAGCATACAATGTCACAGTGATCTCATTATTGCAGGTATGTGGACATGATAGTTGAAGTGATACAACAATGCCATTTTGTGATATACTATATACTAATTATTTATTAAAAAGTAAAGAATGATTCTTCTGAATATCTCAGAAAAATCAATAATTTAATATTTGAGTAAGATATCCCAACATTAAGCTATATACATGAATTAAAATAAAATCAATCAGGCTCAAAATAAAGGCTTATTAGATTAGCTGATCTTTTTGACATTGGAATTAATTAAATACAAAAGATGATGTTATGAAAGCATATTTATATATTAAAACATAAAGTTTTGAAAAAATATGGTTTACTATAAATTGTATCATCAAAAATTCGAAAAGCTTTTTGATGATTAATAATTTATTTCATTCGGAATGGATAGCAAACTTTCCAGTAAAAGTTAAAGAACTAGATTATTATATATTGTCCCAGAAAATAATATACTCAATATGTGCATGTTTATATACATACATAGTCAGTCATTGATATAACTGAATATAAATTTTTACTGTTAAGAGGAAAAAAATCTTTTCTACATATTAAATTTTATAAAAAATTCAATTTTAAGAAATTTGCATACCATCTATTGGCAATGATATAAACTACAATTTTTATTTCTTAATTATTAAATTATTAATAACGACAAATAATTTTGGCTGTTTGCAGACATCCGAAAATTAGACCCTTCTAATGATACCATATTTATAGAAATCGGTATAGTGGTTCAACTGAAAAAGGGACATCCTGCCAGCAGTCAGCCACGTTTAACTATTTTTATATATGATTGTATATAAGCTAGGATTAGCCAGACTGCTCAGGAATTTTTGGCACATAATATAATTTATAAGTGTCAACAGTTACACCCAGGGACTTTCAGAGAAAATGTGAGGCCCAGGGCAACTAATATTTTTGAGGCCCTTCAAAAATATATATGATTGTATCATCAAAAATTCAAAAAGTTTTTTGATGATTAATAATTTATTTCATTCGGAATGGATAGCAAACTTTCCAGTAAAAGTTAAAGAACTAGATTATTATATATTGTCCCAGAAAATAATATACTCAATATGTGCATGTTTATATACATACATAGTCAGTCGTTGATATAACTGAATATAAATTTTTACTGTTAAGAGGAAAAAACCTTTTCTACATATTAAATTTTATAAAAAATTCAATTTTAAGAAATTTGCATATGAATTCTTTTAATTAAATATTTGTATGATACTGTATTTGAATTATAAAAATAATTTGATGTAGCAGTAAATGAAACTAAATATTATCAGTCTATGATATACTAACAATTTAAATAAATATTATGGGAACAGTTGATAGATCACATAGTATGACATTAGAATAAATATACTGAATTAACTATAAAAACAATAAGCAAATTATAATTAATGATACTGTATAATATTGTATCAATTTTTTGGATCCATCTATGTTGAGAATTTTAGATATGTGTTTTTTAGAAATAAATATAGTATATCACACAGTTACCATAGGATGTGTAAATAGTGGAAAAAGGATACAATATAACCAATTCATGTATTTTCAATCATAATTAATCAGTATCCAATATTTAATACTTAAAAAATATTAAATTATGTATAGTCATATATATTCATTTAGCCCCCCCAAAAAATTAAATCAGTAACATAATGATTTTGTTAGAAATAAATATTCAAAATTGCATGGCTTGTGCAAAGGCACAATGGAAACATGTTGCAACTGAGCTAGTGAATCTTACTATCTTCAAAACATTTTTCAATTTGTTTTGTCCAATGCCAAGCCCTATTATTCGAATTTTTTTGAAAAAAATTTCTGCTTATATACAAGTGTATATACAGTATATTTGAAATTTTAGTAGTTATGTTATACAATCTCTAAAATTTTATATATATTGTATTATTTAAATTGTCAGATATTTAAAAATAATGCTTATAAATATAAATGGTTGTAAATTGAGTAGTTTTGCTGATAATTTTGAAATTGCCTGAGTTCTTTTTGTAATTGGTTTAAATTTACTTGAAAGTTATAATTATATATTAGCAAATCAAAAAATTTAAACTGATATTTAGTTTAATATTTTTGTTAATAGAATTTATAATTAATAAAATATCATGTAAATATTTAAATGGAACGTGCATAAAAAGTAATAATTGGTATAAAGCTTACTTCAGTGTGTCGACCTTGAGGATTTAATTTCAAAAATACAGGACTTTCATTAATTACACACACCTGTTTTAAATATTATTACAATGTATGTTTATAATATTTTAATTAAGTTATAAATATTTTAAAAATATACCTGTTTATGAACTTTAATATCTGATTCATTTGGTGAATCTCCTGTTGTTATAGAATTTATAATTAATAAATTATCATGTAAATATTTAAATGGAACTTGCATAAAAAGTAATAATTGGTATAAAGCTTACTTCAGTGTGTCGGCCTTGAGGATTTAATTTCAAAAATACAGGACTTTCATTAATTACACACACCTGTTTTAAATATTATTAAAATGTATGTTTATAATATTTTAATTAAGTTATATTAAAAATATACCTGTTTATGAACTTTAATATCTGATTCATTTGGTGAATCTCCTGTTGTATACCATCCCAGAAAATCTAAATCACTAAACACTTGTTTAACTAAAATAAATTTTAAACAATGACAATTATTATTATTTAAAATCCTTATTTAGTAATATTTTTAATAATAATAAATTGCTAAATCCACTATATACTTGACCTGAAAATAATGACTATTTCACTATATTCTGAATGAAATAATAATTAGTTTGACTAAAAGTAAGCAATAATTTATAGTTTTTCAAATCCACAGCATATATAATTATGAACTGAATTAGGATCATTCAGTTAAATAATATATCATCATTTATGCAGCAAGAAAATTTATAATATGATGTTTACATTTCAATTTTAAATGTATTCTAATAACATCATTCTAAATCTTACCTTTCACATAACAAGTAGGCTATTTTTTTTTTAAAATAAAAATAGTCTTAATATTGTTTAAGTAAAAACCAATTATAGTAGATTGATTATATTTCATAGTTACTGATTATTAATTTTGATACAACAATCAGTGAAAATGCTCATGTTTGTTAAGAAAAGACTATTGTGTGCCATACACATATTTTGATTATAGCTGGTTCTGCCTATGTTATGCTTATGGACAACCATCAAATAAAACTCCAGCTCCTTGGCATTTACAAGTTTGTTCAAGATAGCCCAGGGATATGGGGAGACATGTGCCAAGAATTTCAGCACCCCAGAGCTATAGTGCTTCGCAAAGTGGAAAGCAACATTGGAAATCAATCCTAACCTCACAACAAATGGCAGAGAGATGATCATGATTTTCTCCACAACAGACTTTTCAGGATAAAACCTGAAGTCAGAATTGCAATGGATCAAATCTTGACTAGTGCAGGATAAATCTGCCCTCAAGAAATTTGTTAGAACAGATAGCAAACAGCCAAAACCTTCACATGTTGTCATATCAATTAACGAAAAAAGAAACAAAGTAATCGTGATAAAAAAGGGATGCCATTTGATTTAAGGGAATGTATAAAACTAAATTGACTAGAGATGCAGATCCAAGCTTAAAATGCTTGGTAAATAATAGGCCACTCTACTTAATGATCAACACTGGAACTAAAATTAGTCTATTGTTAAGAACATTTTTAAACACTAGGTAAAACTCTCATTTTCATCTTATGATCCAAACTTAGAATTACAGTGTGTCATGGAACATTTAATAAAGACACAGAGATATGAATTCTTTTTTCAAATTGGTCTGCTACAATTCAAACATGCTTGTTATGTCATCAACTCACAAATAACTATTCCTAGAAATGATATATTAGGTCACAACATAATCACTAAATATTATCTAACAATTTTGCTACATAATTCAAAAATTATATTAGCTAGCAGCATACAAATAAATTTCAAAAGTGAATTATGCAACAGAATCATTGTAAAAAGGTCTACTTGGCAGAATACCACTACTGGTAGCAGAAACACAGAGGAACCAAGATGATGCTCAAACTGGTTTACAGCATAGCAATTGCTGTGATGGTACAAAAGCTGTTACTTGTTGGAGGACAAAATTATACCATCCAGAGGTTATAGCATTGACAAAAGTTATGGATATCTGGCAAAAGAACCAATTAGGGATAACAGAATCTTTAAGCATACCAAGTTTAATGACTATGAATGTGTTGATTAAGACAAAAGCCTCCTCTGGTATGATGTTTATCATTTATTTTCTCTCCTCCTTAAATGTTATTCTCTCCTCAAATTCCTCTCTCCCTCTTTCTTTTTTTTGAGATAAAAAAAATGACACTCTTATGTCCAACCTGAATTCTATATCCTGCACAGTGTGCATATTTTTTATTTTATTATAATATTCATTGTTATCATAAGGAATTAATAATATACTTATTTATAATTATTATTATTATTATTATTATTGTCTATGCAAATATCTTATGATACTATGAACTTATAACCATTTGTTCTTATAACAGTGATATATAATCAGTAAATTCTATAATTGGTCAATGCAATTTATATGTATATGAGTCCATGTAGAATGATCTGATGTACAAAAATTATCCTTTTTATGTATGCCTCCTGTGTTTGTTAACTTTCTTATGATAATTTGTTCTTATAACAGTGATATATAATCAGTAACTTCTATAATTGGTCAATGCAATTCATATGTATATGAGTCCATGTAGAATGATCTAATGTACAAAAATTATCCTTTTTATGTATGCCTCCTGTGTTTGTTAACTTTCTTATGATAATGTATAATATTTTAATAAAGAGTATTAGTAGAAAATTCATAAATTTAGGGCATTTCCAATTTCTGACTACTCTGACTTATAATCTCAGATTTGCATCAAACCTCATCATAAGTCAAGGACTATTTGTAATATTGGGTTGTTCGGAAAGTAATTTCGTTTCTTTTTCCACCAGTGGTGTTAGTTGTATTTTTACCTGCCAATTTCATTCTAAGCTATTGATCATTATAAATTTTGATAACTGATGTTTCAAGGTATATTTATAAAAAAACTTTTTTGATTCCATGCAGTTGATTTTTTGGTGTCCTATCAAAAATAGAAAATAAAATGGAGATTTTCAGCATGTTTTGCTTTTTTATTACTGAAAAAGTAAGAATGCTGTTCCAGCAAGAAAAAAGTTATGTGAAGTATAGGGAGAAGATGTGTTAACAGAATGTTAGTGCTAAAACTGGTTTGTAAAATTTCATTCTGACAATTTTGATGTTAAAAGATGCCTAGTGCTAAAACTGGTTTTTAAAATTTCATTCTGACAATTTTGATGTTAAAAGATGCACCACATGCAGAAAAGTTAGTTGAAGCTGATGACGACAAAATAAAGGTATTGGTTGAAGCAAACTGCTGAATAACAACATGAGAATTTGCTACAAGATTGAATTTATTGAATTCAACTGTTCACGACCAGTTGAAACCTTGATATTGGGTTCCACATGTTCTCAAAGAAAGATATGCTACATTGCATCAACATCTGTGATTTGCTACTCAAACATGAAGGAAATGATCCCTTTCTGAAGGAATCATAACTGTTGATAAAAAATAGATTGTTTACAACAAAGTTGAATGCAAGCAATCATGGAGCACAAGAAATGAACTGACTCAAAGCACTCCGAAACCCAAAATTCATCAAAAAAATGATGCTCTTTGTTTGATTTTTGAGCTTCTTCCATACAATTCCACAATTAATTCGGAAGTGTACTGCCACCAATTGGACAAATTGAGTGATTCCTTCAAACAGAAGAGGCCAGAATTGATTAACAAAAAAGACATAGTGTTTCACCATGACAATGCCAAACTTCATACAAGTTTGATGACTCGCTAGAAGCTGTTATAGCTTGGATGGGATGTGCTACCATACCCACCATATTCGTCATATCTGGCACCCATCAATTATTACTTATTCTGGTCTTTACAGAATTCTTTAGATGGCAAAACCTTTAGTTTAAATGAGGATGTCAAGAATCACTTGGTTTAGTTTTTTGCAAGCAAAGATCAGAAATTTTACAAGCATGGAATCATGCTACCACCAGAAAGATGGCAACATGTATTGGACCAAAATGGTCAATATATAATTAAATAAAATATTTATATACTATAAAAAAGTTGTCATTCATTTTCATAACAAAAATGAAATTACTTTCCAAACAACCCAATACTTTGTTTTTACTTGAACTTTATTATTATTTTGAACCTTAATCAAATATATTTAATGACATATTTATATTTACAAAAGTGTTGGAAATCATTATTTTTTAAGTATGTTTGACATATATATTGTTGTTTTATCTTCTATATAGAGATTTTCTGAATAGCATAGAAAATTTTTTATGTTTTAAACCCTTAAATTAATAATAAAATTACTTACATTGTTGCTCTTTTACATTATAATAATCTTTATCAATCACGATATCATCTTCAATTCTATCAAATACTAATTCAAATGAATTCATTATTTCAAGATTACGTCCTTTTTGCTTGCCAATTAAAGCACCAATAACTAAAATTACAATAATACAAAATTATTTTGAAGAATTGAAAATTTATAAAAAAATAAATCTATAAACAAAATTCTTAATAATGAAATCGATGATTTACAGATTTATTATCATGTTTTAAAAACAATAATCCTAATCCAATACAAGTTTTCTTAGATTTATGCAATAGATACATTTTTTTCAAAATAGCCAGGAAACTCAAAATGTTTGTTTTATAACAATAATAAACAGTAGATGCATTCTGAAAACTTGACCTATATTTATTTTTATATTTAATAATATGTTCTTACTAATTTATATTAACAATATACAAGAACCAGAAGTAACCTCCACTGCTTGGAAGTGGCTTAACACTCAATGACATGACTTTTCTTATTTATTTTCATTTTATTTTCAGTTTATCATGTCTACTACCAGCTGCCAATTTAATTGGCAGTCATATGCATGCATAGCAGCTCTAGATCGATTAGATATAAAGCTATTGCACAAGATTGACCCCTACTTATGTGGCATATAAGTTTATATAATTGCTTATTTTTTTCATATTACCATACTTAAATATCTAGACCAGGGGTGGGCAAACCGCAGCCCGTGGGCAACATGTGGTCCTTGGAACTATATAATGCAGCCCTCCAACTAATAGCTATGATGCCAAAAATTTTATCGATAAATAAAATATAGAAAAAAAATATCAGATCTGTTCCTTATCTCAGGGACAATATAGTTTATGTAATTTCTAGAAAAGTAATAAATAATAATTCATATGGTAAACTATAGATGTCATTATAGTGTCATATTTCTTACAAAAATAATTTGATTAACTGTTAATCAGAATAAATGTCATTGCATAAGAAATTGGTTACAAAATACATTATGAAACCAAACTGCTTAAACTCTCTCTAATACTTAAAAATGATAAAAGCACAATTAGCAGCTGAGTAAATACTTTAATAAACACAGAATCAAATGAACTCAAACAAATTTAAAGCCATCCTCAGGTTTTTGTGTGTGTTTAGAAACCTGAGGATGGCTTTAAATTTGTTTGAGTTCATTTGATTCTGTGTTTATTAAAGTATTTACTCAGCTGCTAATTGTGCTTTTATCATTTTTAGTGTTACAAAATACATTCAAAATCAAATAAAATCACTTTGTCAGTCAATACCTTTCGTAATTTCACGGTGTTTGTATTTAATATTTGTGCAATTCCCTAAACAGGTATATTTTTAATTATTGTTTCAAATTTAAAATGATTAAATTATAATTTTAATATATAATTTAAAAGAATTTCAATCCTGTCAAGCTTCTCTGAAAATGGCATTTCGCTTTTTTCGGACTGCTGGCATTATTCAAACCCATAATACAGGCAGCCAGATGGCCAAGTGGTAACGCTGTCATCATGCCATGCAGGAGGACTCGGATTCGCGTCCCGAGTCTGGTGTCTCCTGAAAACTTTTTTCAGGGTGTTGGGCCTGGCCCAACAATCCCTGTCCTCACCATCCGACCTCTCTCCATGGGTGTGGGTGCACCCTGTGGTTGGAACTGGCCCTGCTCCTTAGTAATCTCCCTGATTGAAAATGCGCATAAAATATGCAAAAAAACCCATGATTCATATAACGGCCAATGAAAGCTGATCTGCTAAGAAAATTGGCTTAATTTTAACATGTCACCCTTTTATAATATCTTATCAACAAATGCACCTCTTAGGATCTTTCTATTTTGGTTAAATAATTTTCTAAGAGAATTTTATCACCTCAGACAGTTATTAGGTGAAGGCGTGATTTTGAGATTTTTTTATTTTTTTTGCTATTTTGTTTTTCACTCCTTTCCAATTGGATAAATTACTAAAGGGCAGAATCACTTCCAACGACGTGCTATACCCACACCCATGGGTTTTTTTGTCAACAGATGATGCCACACTCCATATTGAAAGAATACTATGTGGTGGGGTGAAATAAGCCCTTCCACAGGCTGCCCACCCCTGTGGAGAGGTCAGCCGGATTGTGGAGGACAGGGATTGACAATCCCTGTCCTCCACAATCCGGCTGATCACTCCACAGGGGTGAGACCCGAGACTCGAACCCAGGTCCTCCAGGGTGAAAAGCCGAAGCATTTCCACACTGCCAATCCGGCTGACTGTGAAGGGGGGTCAGATGGTGAAGGATAGGTCGCTGGGAAAGTGTGGCCCTAGGCTATATTTCATTGATGCAATATGGCCCTTTCTTCCAAAATTTTGCCCACCCCTGATCTAGACCAATAGATACATCCCTTAGAAAGAGTTTATTTATTTATTAAAAATGGCTACATATTTTTATAAGAGGGCTATTTTGCCTTAAGCTATTGGATGAAGGCAGCATTATCAGTGAATGATTAAGGGCCAACTATCCACTCATGTTGTCTAATACACTTCCCTATATGCCACAGACATCATATTACATCATTATTACTCTGATAAACTGTTGCAAGGATTAGAAATCAGAGGTTTTTTTGCTTTGTTTATGTAAATGTCATCAAAAATCTGCCTATGTCACAACACAGCAATATCTAGAGCAGCAGTTCTCAACCTTTTTTTCTCCGAACCACATATGTTTGTTTACTACATTAAGTGGGCCGCAACTTGCTATATCAGCAATTGGCAACCAGTTGGTGTCATGTGAAAAAATTTTATGAGTACATCAGGAAGGACCTAGCAAATTGGGAAAATTCTAATTTTTTCCAGATTTAAAAAAATTTTTTTAATATCAGAATTTTTTTTTTCCATGTGGGAAAAGAATTCTGCACTTTCATTAAATTCATGACTGTGCATTCCAGGCCAACATAAAAGCTTGGCAGGCCACATGTAGTCTACAGACTGCAGGTTGAGAATAGCTGGTCTAGAACAGGGGTCGGCAAACTGCGGCTCGTGAGCCACATGCGGCTCTTTGGGTACATACATATGGCTCTGAAGTAAAACTAAAAATGAAAATAAAACTATCATAGTGTCATTTATAAAATTTTTAAGAAATTTCATTAACGAAATGGTCATTTCATTTGTTTTATAGGTCTTGCAAAAATTTGTGGCACTAAGATGCGCAAAGCATGATATACGTGGAAGAGAAAGCGAGGGTGGAGGGGGATATACAGAGGGAGAGGAGGGTATGGTTGAAGATATGGTTTAATTTTTTGTGATTCATTTAATAAAGATATATTTAAAATTATAACTTGTTATAATATTACTTTAAATTTTCCTTATTTATAAAAATATATTTATGGCTCTCGAATAATTTTTAAATTGTTGTGAGAGAGAGATTTGGCTCTTCCATCTCAAAAGTTTGCCAATCCCTGGTCTAGAACAATAAAACTATTTAAAATTGCAGCAAAATTTATGATTTTTGAATAATTCACTGATTTATGTATTATTTTAGAATTTTATATACCTGTTTTAAGTATTATTTTATGATTATTTACAGACCATTTTCTTTTTGAATTATAAAATTAGAAGTAGTCACATGAATAAATCATGTGACTTATCTGCATGATTTTAAAGTTGAAGATGTTGCAGGGCCAAAATATTAATATATTGCTAAGAAATTTTTAAGGTACACTTAAATCATATTAGAAATTATTATATATGACTTTTACTAATTTCATTGTATTTTAAATTTTATTGGTATGTTATTTTGGTAATTTTTTTATAAAAAAATAAACAATAACTTTTTGATAAATTTTGGCCTCATATAAAATATAATCAGATAGACTGGACAAAAATATTATGAAATTGCATACTCTAAAAGTTTATGATATACAGTAACACCCAACTTAACGTGAAGGATGCATTCCAAATTTCCATAAAGTTAAAAGAAATAATGTTAAACAGGGTACGTCTTTGCAAAAACATGGGATCGGTGAAAAAATAAATACAATTTATTACATTTTATGAAATTCATTTAATATAAAACTTAGAATTACATAGATAATACAAAGGTATGAAAAAAAATTTTTCATAAATTTTTTACAGAAAAAATATTTAAAATTTGAATAACATTATAATGAAATAACATTAAACAGGATAACATTTAAATGAGGTATTATTTTATACAATATTTGTAGCATGATGAAAATGTGAATTTCAATATAATAATTATAAAGTTATGAATAATTATTACTAATTAGTGCAGTAATTGTCATGTGGGAGGCCAACATGGATGAAGATGATCCTTAAACAAATTAAAAATGTTCCTGTTTACTTTTCATTTTTCTATTCAAAGTCTTTATATTCTTGGCATTGTTATCTTATTTGTATAGCAGAAAATATGAATACTATTTATATTGCATGTTTAAATAATAAGAACTATACTTTCCAGAGCAAAATTTCTTTTATACTTATAGGGTCAACTTCCAATCAAGGATACTAATTGGAGATGATATTAGTTGAAGAATTATAAGATTTTTTAGAGTACAGTAAGATCCTACTTAACACTGTTTTGATATAACGCAGTTTTCTTTTGATTTCTATATTTTTATCGATACATTCTGGCATAGTTTCTCAAACAGTTATTCTTACATAAATCTAAAATCGCATGAATTTTTTGCTTTGATACTCCTATTAACTTGAATGCTGCCACTTCGAACTATAGTTCCTTGAGGTTAGAACGATTTTCTTTCATCAATATTTTTTCATTGTTTATACTTTATTGCAATTTGATTACTGCTTTTTGTTCTTAAAACTTTATTTTTTAATTTTAAGAATTTTTTCATGAATGATTTATGAATATAAATTGATATTAGCAATAAAAAATATCTATAATTAATGTAATACAATAGCAATAATACATGTTAGATCGGAAGAGTATATTAATGTAATATAATAGTAATAATACATGCTACAAAATAAAATAAAAAAATGCTATGTATTAAAAAGAATCTAAGTAGGCCCTATATATTTTTTATTCACTGTCCTGTTTCACCTATCTTTATTATTTGTGTGTTAAAATGACCTCATTTAATACTGTTTCATTTAGTGCTTCGTTTCCTTGGAACATATCCCCTGCGTTAAACGGGGTCTTACTGCATATGTCATATTCTAAAGCAATTTTTCTAATGTAGTTTGTATTTCTGATCATTTTTGGAACAAATTAAATCCTTATTATGTGTTTCCCTATAATCAACTATGACAATTTTGTGGAATTAATTAATATTGTTAAACAAATTTAGTATTATTAAGCATTCTTGTTTCTGAGGATGTATCCTAGTTTCAAAGTGTCCTCACTTTGATTTTGCATTTTCATTCTCACTTTTTTAGCTTTTTTTTTTTATAGTATGACACCAGAATCAAAAAATAAGATTAGTATTATAATTTCAGAAATTTAAAATTTTCATTAAATATTCTGGATAATTTTGATAATACTATATATCATAAGATGACCAACTATTTTTGGCACAAAAGGAGAACTCTGGCTGCTCAAGATTGCCCCCTCAAAACTGCCCAAATATTTCTGAGTCGAGAGCCTAATGACCTTTTTTTTAGATCTCATATTTTGTGTGACGTGAAATGAAGACGACCAATAATTGGTCGTCTTAGGAAGAGGTGCTTTCGATTTATTTTAAAATCATCATCAGAATTCAGTTTATTATTCTACTGTTAATGGAAGCTGATGATGATTTTAAAATACAGGAATACCTCGATTACCATGGTTTTGATTATCGCGGTTTATAATTTGATACCGAAGTTCCAATTATTGCGCTCCAAATTCTAATTATCATGGTCTCGAGATATAGCTGACTATATATGAAATCAAAATTACATTTGCTTTCCAGGTAGCTCTCTTTAGCACTTCGTTTTTATCCGTCAACGCTTGCTCACCACTCATTAGTAACTGTCCACCTTTACCTGAAGTACCTGTGGACAGGACCGGCTTAACCCGGTAAGCAGATGATGCACACATCGGGGTGCCAAAATTATCATTTTCTCAATATTATTACTCAGCAATATTCATTGCTGAGTAGATGTTACAAGAAAGCTGCATCAGGGCCAGGACCTCTAGAGCCAGAACTGCATGTGAATAATTATTTCTCTTCTTATTTACCCCTACAATGAATGCTAAAATAAACAAGGATGATATCAAGTCTATAGCTATCAAGAAGAAACGTAGAGTGATCAGCTTAGAAGATTAGTACGTTTAGC
>AYEL01079462.1:0-10748 GCA_000484575.1 Olivierus martensii
ATTTTCCATAGAGTTAATACTTCGATTAGTGCGAATTCGATTAGCGCGAGAAATTCGTGGAACCAATTATTCGCGCTAATCGAGGCCTACCTGTACATGGGAAGAATACAACTTCTTTAGCATAATCACCAGTTATACTTTTACTGGCAATTGAATATTTAATAATTTAAGTCTGATTTAAAGTTTTATTATTTAAAAGTCAAAACTATTAAAATTAACCAAGATGATACATTTATTCTTTCAATAGATGCTCTTTTTCTCTATATTCTCTCTGATGAACAAGAACAGATTTTACCATTTTGAATGTTGTCATAACTAACAATAAAAAGATTTCAATAGATGGCATTTTGAAAATAAACACAATTTAAAAGTTAAAACTATAAAAATTTAACATATATTCATTATGCATTTCAGTTTATAGGAATATTGATAGATGGCATTATGAAACATTTCCATTATACAGTTAAGCTAATTATTTTATTTAAAATACATTCTTAGGCATTCTTGTTACACAGCCTTTTCTGTACATCCTTTAACATCGCAGCGATTAAACAATTGACAAAAATTAAAACCCTAATAATACATTCAGTAAAGTTAAAATAAAGCAGTCAACCATGGTATTAAAATGCATTTCGGCACAGCGCCCTCTTAAGTTATAACCAATGTTAACTTTAACTAAAAAGAAATTCTCCCACATATTTAATTAATACAAAAAATCTTTTAACAATTGTCGTGCAACGGGACGACAATTGTTAAAAGATTTTTTGTATTAATTAAATATGTGGGAGAATTTCTTTTTAGTTAAAGTTAACATTGGTTATAACTTAAGAGGGCGCTGTGCCGAAATGCATTTTAATACCATGGTTGACTGCTTTATTTTAACTTTACTGAATGTATTATTAGGGTTTTAATTTTTGTCAATTGTTTAATCGCTGCGATGTTAAAGGATGTACAGAAAAGGCTGTGTAACAAGAATGCCTAAGAATGTATTTTAAATAAAATAATTAGCTTAACTGTATAATGGAAATGTTTCATAATGCCATCTATCAATATTCCTATAAACTGAAATGCATAATGAATATATGATATTTTATATTTATAAAGTAGATATGAGATTTTTATATTGTATTGTTTATTATATAATGATTATTCTACAACTCAGATTTTTTTTTATATCTGTATTTACCTCTTTCCATCCTTGAGGGTGTTAAGAGGACTACAATTCAAGTTTAAATACAAAAATTTTACACAAATAATTACTTGAAATACTACTAATTATTTATAAATTTTATTCAATTATAAAAATATTAATTTGAACAATTTAATTTTTCTAATATAAATTTTGCAATACTTAAAAGTAATGGAAAATCCTAAAAGCCCTGTGTGGCCAAACTTCATATTATTATGAGCCACAAAGAAGAATCTAAAATAATCGAAAGCTGCAATCAGTTTTTTCAGAATAATTTTATCCAATGATTTCAAAGTTTCAAAAATTGTTTATTATATATTTCACATTTATTTATTTTTTACAATAAATGAATAAATTAAAATATATTATTTTTTTTTAAATTAGGTTCCGCTTCATACTAATTATTAACTGTTCATAGTATGGAACCACAGTGAAGGTGCCAAAAAGCTGCAATTATGCATGGTGGCTATAAGCCAAACAAATTGAAAATTGTACAAAAGCAATCAAACCCATCATGCAAACTATGGGATTAATCTATCTCACCTTTTGCCACAAATTTTCTTGATAGTAGATGGCAAAACTTGCAAATACTATCAAAATTTTGATCTTTTATAATTTTTTTTGTAATGCAATAGCAAAATTCCAATATTATGACATGCATGAAATCTCAATAAACTCTCATTTAATTTATACCTTATAAAGTTACTTTATTAGATAATAATAGAATTCTGAGAAAAAGATTAACAATACATAATAAAATCTTAAAAAATTCTTCAACATTCTAGAATAATTCATATTTTTCTAATTCTATATTATGTAATTGCCAATTGCATTCTTATTATATTTCATTATATAATTAAAATTTGTATATTTTTAACAAAAAATTTAAAAAAAAATTATTTACAATTACAGTGTGGGTAGATAATAATATGAAATATTGGTAAATATTGTTAAACATCATTTGGCCCATGATGGAAATGCATACATAAAATCTTCAGTATTAATTCAGTTTATTAAATACTGAAATAGAATTACAAATGGACGTCTTCAAATTTATGTTGATAGTTCAACAAATCACAATAAAAAGTTTTTGATATTTATTATATAAGTAGTTCTTATTTGTTATGATGGAGTTTGGATCAAACCTCAAGATCAAAAGTTGGAAATGTTCTTGACAATATATTATTATAGTAAGCTTAACAAACTTAAAGCTAGGAATCAGACGTAAAAAAGATAATTTTGATACATCGGACTATTGTGTATGGTCTCATATACAGTCAATTCTGCTTAATTGGGCCCCACCAGTTAATTGTGCCAAATCTCAAAGAACAGAAACTAAACTAATACATAATTTAAACACTTAATTGGGACAGTAGCAGAAAAGTAATTTAGCAATTTTTGACATATTTTAGGGATTTTTGGAAGTAATGTCAACCACTACATACACTATTATTTGGAAACACTAGTGTGAAGCGAATCAGTTATCTATCATAGCATGTATCTGCTTAAGAGTCTACTGTTATTATATACTGTACTGTACCTAGCGATATTCATTTGCACACTAATATTTGGCAACACTAGCGTGAAGCGAATCAGTTATCTATCGTGGCGTGTATCTGCTTAAGAGTCTACTGTTATTATATACTGTACTGTACCTAGCGATATTCATTTACAGTATTGATTTTATTTAAAATTTTTAAATCTGATAAGATTCCAAGAAATGAAATTGTAAAATTTATCATGTATGCATTATTTTTCTTCACTATTTATAGTACAAATATTTTCTGCATTTTGGTTTAATAAAGCATTAAAATAGGTACCTAATTATTATTTTTTACCTACTTATTTATTTACCTACATATTACATATTTTATTTTAGAATTTATTATTATATTTTTTTTAATTGGGGCAAAATGGATTAGTCCCAATTAAGCGGAATTGACCGTATATGAACTGCATTAACCAATCATAAAATTTACTGATTACATTGCCATTGTAGTTTGAGATCTATCTATATCATTTAGATCTTATTTTTATTTTATATGGGATTTTGTTCTTTTTAAGTGGGTATTCGTTACATGGTCCCAGTTATTAACATATAATGAAGATCCTTTGTATATTTTTTCCAAACTAAAAGTTCATTTTCAATACTATATGCAAAATATATTTAATCTTGGCCATTATCTCATCAGTTATTCTTTGTTACTATCAATAATAAATGAACTGATAATTTAATATTGCAATAAAGTAATATTTGTGATTTACTCTAGAACTTGGCCATTATCTCATCAGTTATTCTTTGTTACTAATAAATGAACTGATAATTTAATATTGCAATAAAGTAATATTTGTGATTTACTCTAGAATAATCTGAAATATTTATACGATAAATAATGG
The DNA here is from genome assembly GCA_000484575.1 of Olivierus martensii. Classification (NCBI taxonomy): domain Eukaryota; kingdom Metazoa; phylum Arthropoda; class Arachnida; order Scorpiones; family Buthidae; genus Olivierus; species Olivierus martensii. Next base: position 3,587 of record AYEL01079462.1, read on the forward strand.
CTATATCTTTGCATTCTAGAAATGAGTTAAATTTTTAAAATTATTAACATATATAAAATCATATTAATTGGCTATTATTTTCAGGTTTTACAAATCCCATTCAAATTGCTCAAAAGTTATTAATTGAACAAAACAAAGGACTTTTATCTCTGGGAAGGATACCTCCTTGGTAAGAAGATTGGTAAGGTATAATTTTTTATTTTGCACAACTGTTTCTGAATATTTAAATTATTATATTTTAAGCTTAAATATCCAAAATTATGATCATCAGCTATATAACTTAAAAGTAATACTAAATATTGTAACTCTGTAAGCTTATTTTTTATCTATTTTGAATGGATTTTAATTTAATAATTATCTCTAATTTATGCAATACTTATATTTACTGGCAGATTTACACATATTGTAATAATTTATATAAATTTGATAACAATTTATTTAAGGCAAAGATGCTTATTATGTATCATAATTTGATATATATGTACAATTTATATCATTGTAAAAGATGCATATTGTAGACTAGTGTTTCACAACTATCAAATAGTAATAGTCTATGGCAGGCATGTCAAACTCATTTTAATTCAAGAGCCATTTAATGAGCCTGTAAGATTGCCATGGGCCACATCACATTTTAATTTTTTTTTTAAATTACATTTAGAGTAAGGATTCAGAAATTTAAATAGGATAATTGAAAACATTGCATTTTAATTTTTTTTTTTTTAAATTACATTTAGAGTAAGGATTCAGAAATTTAAATAGGATAATTGAAAACATTGTATAATCACATGAACATATTACAAAAATATATAATTAGTACATAATTGCTTTTAATTATACATGTTTTTTTAATTTAAGTCTTCGCTATCAATCTTTAATTTTCTATTAAGCATTAAAAATCACATTTTACTGTACAAAAACAAAAGCTTTCATTAAAATTTTATAAATTCAAATATCCTATAATTAGAAACATTTTTTAAATAAGTTAATAACAAGTAAATCTTTATAAAAGACATGCTAATGGGCTTGTTATACGTTCTTCAAAGAGGGATTGTTTGCAATTTGGTTATTGTATTTGTCTATCCAAAAAAATACAGGTTCTCATTTATGGCTTTTTGTTTTATGGTAAGAAATTTCACACAAAACGATGTAGTCCTTGCAAGAAAGCACTTATTTTGTATCACCAATCTGAAAGATTAATGTCATCTATACCTATACGACCGATAAGGCTAATTGAAAAAATACTCGTGCAATTACGTTTCATAAAAATCAAACTAGTGTATAATAGTATATGACATATCTACGAAGCGAGAATTACTTCCTATTATTTCTCAACATACTGTTCTCATTTTCATTTTAGTTAAGAGTGTTGGGGGCCACAAAAAATCATATCAAAGGCCGCCAGTTTGATACCCTTGGTCTATGTCTAGGCTCTGTGGTTGAAGAAAGATTGAAAATCATTGTTATAAACCTTTTTATGAACACACTAGTAGGGATTGGGAGTCTGATAATGCAGATTGTCTGGTGTTTCTGAATTATATATAAAAATAGCTTAAAAAAATGACCAAAACTGTAATACAGTATTGTATAAATAAAACTAATGCTTATATATGATACACAAACATAATTAACGTTGTAATGAATGTAAATAAACCATATTAAAGAAAATAGATTTGTTAATTTCAAATATTCTCATTATAATAAATATTCAAAGCCAACATATTTTGTCCGTTACTTTCAAAATCTATACATAAGAGGGATTGAAATACTTTAGTTTTACAATTGAGACTCGGTTATTGATGATAAAATTAAATACCATTAACCTATTGTCATAACTTTGCTAAATGTATTTATTTTTTATATTTAAACTGAAATTTGATTAATGCAGTTTTTCCAAAAAAAAAAAAATCTGAAAGTGCATAACTCTAAATTGGATAAATTGGAGAATAATGTAATTGCATGAATGTGTGTGATAATAATAATAAATAATATATTAAGAAATATTTACTTTTATTAAGTTTTTTAGTGGCTGAAGGTGCAAAACAATGGGCCTTAAAACATGGATTTGTGTGTGTTCAGCCAGAAGTATTACAATCAGGTCAGTTCCTTTTGAAAAAATTCTCTATAATTTCATTATTAAATTTAAAAATTGAACTTGCTGACTGAACGTTTATACAGGTAAAATTCCGTTATAACAAAATCCGTAGAACCGTTGCCTCATCTCGTTATAACTGATATTTCGTTAAAATAGAATTTTATATTTTTTTACCATTTTACTAAATCTACCATTACGAATATTGTATGAATTCTGTATGTTAGAGCTTCATTATAAATCTGTTATATCAAAAATTTTGTTATAACGAATTTTACCTGTAATTACTACATTACAAGTAGTCCTCAACTTATGACAAAGTTTGGTTTGGTTCAAACCCCACCACTGTAAGCCAGAATTTCCCTAAATTTATGGATTTAACACTATTAATGTTTACTAAGATATTATACAGGTAGTCCTCTACTTACAACAACTCGACTTATGATGGCCAAAAAATATTACTAAAAATTTTTTAATTCAACTTTGCTGCTTGCATATACATATATCGCATTGCTTTTGTATATGCGTCACAGCATCGTCATTAGTCGGCAAACACAATCTTACTGTATCTTATCATAATTCTATCATGTCCAGTAAGAGAAATAATACTATTAATGAAAATTCCAACATAAAAAAAGGTGAAGAAAGCTTTAAGTTTAATCTTTTAAGTTAAATAGAAACCTAATTAATGAAAATATTAAAACAGAAAAAACAAATCAAGAATTAAAAAAGTCTTTCACTTACATCAGAATCAACTTACGATGGAGACGTTGGAACAGAACCCCCTCATAAGTCGGGGACTACCTGTATACAGTGGTACCTTGGTTAACGACGGTAATCCGTTCCAGCGTAACCATCGTTATCCAAGGAGCGAAAATACCCACTCTACAGCTGCATTAGTGTCGGGGCAACATATATCACGTTACAGAGGATTGTCTCGATAATCACATACTGGGCATGCGCAAACCCAACAAGAAAGACTGTAGTGACCTCTTGTGCTAGCCGTTTGACTTCAAAATATGCACATTCACATGCACACTGATACTATCAATGATTTAAAGTTGTCTATGATAGTATCATACACAACTTTATGCACATGAAGGGTTGCATATAATAATCGTTATAGTTTTTATGTTTTTAGGAGTACAAAATAATGCAATGGAGTACAAAAGGAGTATAGGTTTTAAAAGGAGTACGATTCACGAAAAAGGAGTACAAAACTCCCTAAAGGAGTATATTTGGTCACCTTAATATATCAGCATTTTCCAACCAATGTTCTGCAGGATAATTACGGCATATGTGGAGAAAAATCTACAACTGTGGTTCAATGCTTATATTTTAGTATTTCCAGCAGAGAAATTAATTCATTTATTTGAATATATAGTTATGCTTTAAAAATCTTGGAATTGCCAATCATTTTTCTCTGCGATGACCATTCTCTTCTGAAATACCACACCACTCTTACAAGATTATTTATTGATAGAACTACTTAATTTTTGCAAATTAGTATAACTGAATGTCTTGACCAATAGATGCATATCTTAAAATTTTTCTAACAGAGTTATATCAACTAAGCATGATTTTTCTTGGATTGGCTGAATGTTAAAATATCCACATATTTCATGTACACCTGGTGTAGTCAATACATATCCTGATCTGCTAATAAATAGCTTTGCATATAGAGGAAGATTTTCTAAATTTATTTTTCTGAATTGTTACACAACATGACAGCAATTAGAACAATAAAATTACAGTAGATTCCCTCTTATCTGATTTCCCTTTAATCAGACTCTATTTTAATTGGCCACATTTTCTTTATCTGCTATAAGAGAATATAAAAATGAAGGTAAATATGTAGCTTACGTGTGAGAGACTAAGCAAAGCACAGTGCATGCCATAACAACTTTGTAAAGTTTGTCGAGATAATTTTTGGAATGAATCTTTAGCACGAATCTTTAATTCACTAATCTATAGTTTAATCCGAAAAGGTAAAATTAAAGGGTTGAAACTGAAACTTTGCCTTTCCATTGACTGATGACTAAAATATGAATCTACAATTCCATTGTGTTAAAAAATTCATTCCAAATATTATATCAAGGCAAACTTTACAAAGTTGCCATGGCATGCACCACACTTCACCTAGTCTCTCACAGGTAAGTTACATGTTTATAAAAATAAAAAAAAACAATTCATTTTGAAGAAAAGAAAGCATTTGAAACAGCAAGATAATTCATCTGCCACTGATATAAAAACAAATAAAAATTTAAATCAGTTTAAATTTAGTCTTGGCCAATGAGAGTAATGATTTTAAAGAATAAAATCATTAATAATTATTTCGTTATCCAATGAATTATGATCGCATCTGCAAAAAGGAAAATTTAAATCAGTTTAAATTTAGTCTTGGCCAATGAGAGTAATAATTTTAAAGAATAAAATCATTAATAATTATTTCGTTATCCAATGAATTATGATCGCATCTCATAATATACTGTGAATTTTCATTGTATGTTAATTAAAAGTACAATGCTCTTATTACGATTTATAATAATATAAATTATTAACTTATTGTAAATAAATATGATTTAGTATACCTTGCTGTTGAGATCCAGCCTGAGCTCTGATCCTTGTCCAATGTTCGGATATATTCATGATGACCAGAGGATGAAGTGATACAGATACGCTACCAGACGTACCAGAAGCTGCCATTACATTTTTTGTTGATACCGATCCCTCAACTTCCATTGCCATTTCTCTTAGTATTCGCTGAGATTTTCGCTTCTTTTCAAACCAAACTGTAATTTTCCTCATACACCTTACAATTGTCAGAAACTCAGAATTGTCTAAGTGACAGTGAGCGCCACATACAGCTATATAATTTTTTTTTAAATAACAAAATATTTTTTTAATTAATGAAACGTAATTTTTATTATTCAAAAATAAAAATTTATTTATTTGGTTTTTATTATTCATATGTATAATATTATTAGAATCTATATTAAAAAAGTCATAATATATTATTCTCCACTAGAGTTATTTTTGAAAAATTCAAAATGACTGCTCCCATGGATAGATTGAAACAACTAGAATTAATCGAAAAAGATGTTGCTAATGCCTTGCAAAGTGGGGGTAAGCATTTAATTTTTATTTATTTTAATTTTATTTACAGATAAGATATTATTTTCATTATATATAGCAATTGAATTAATATTTTTGTTGCCAGAAATAAATAAAAGCGATTGATACTTTAATATAGAATCATATTTCGTACAAGTCTATCCAAAGATATGTTTATGTTAATTGTTATTTGTGTTATTACTTTATTCATCATTTTATTAATTTATAGATCATTTGATTTCATAAGCTCTCATTGATGATCGCAAGAAAGGTATTACAAACAATGACTTCGCAAATATGCTATCACAAAGTTTCTGAAATATTTATAGGAAAATTTACAAAATTAAAACAAAAAAGAAGAAAGCATAATTGGTACAACAAGAGAAAAAATCCCAGCGGAATTTTGATCCCCCTTTACCGTATCCCTTAATTAAACACTCTTGAGTTCATTGGTGAAGGCCCCAAAGTTAGGGCTCGGAATTGTTTTGTATGTAAAACATCCTATTATATCACATTTGTTAACTTTTCCACACTGATTAATAATAAATCAAGTATAGAACTTTGAAGATCATCTTTGTCATTCAGTCGAAAGAGTTAAATACGAACGATATATATTTTTCATTAAACTTCAAATAAATTGTATATAGAATTCCAAAATTATTGAAAGCATTATTCTACTTGATTTTACTTTTTCTAATAAGATATTCTGGACTTAAAACTATTTCAGTTTTAGTTTAATCAAATAACAGAATAGGATATTCCACAAATAAAAGCAGTTTTCTTTCAAACAAATCTCAAATCCACAGACGTGTTTATTTTTCACATTTCATTGGCTCACAGGCTTTACATCATGAATTGTTTTAATTAATATATTGTCTAGTTAATATCCAGAACCTTTTCCTTATCTTCATAGCCCAAAGTTTTTCAAAAACTTTGGGTTATGCAGATAAAGAACTTTCACAGGTTAAAGGTGAAAGTGCTTAGTTTTCTGTAATTAATTATTCTACACAGTACAAAGTCTTAAAAATTCACAATATATAAACTTGTGAGCCAGATGAAATGTGAAACATAAACACGTGTGTGGATTTCAGATTTGTTTGAAAGAAAACTGCTTTTATTTGTGGAATACACTATTCTGTTATTTGATTAAACTAAAACTGAAATAGTTTAAGTCCAGAATATCTTATTAGAAAAAGTAAAATCAAGTAGAGTAATGCTTTCAACAATTTGGGATTCTATATACAATTTACTTGAAGTTTAATGAAAGATATATATTGTTTGTATTTAACTCTTTCAACTGAATGACAAAGATGATCTTCAAAGTTCTATATTTGATTTATTATTATTCATGGAAAAAAAATGAACAAATGTGACATAATTAATTGGATGTTTATATACAAAACAATTAAAAATTTACATACAGTGAAAATTGACTTCACAACCACCTGCATAAGAAGATCACCTGACATGATGACCACAATTTTATGGGAACCAAATTTTTTCCTATAGAAATAATGCTATTCGACCCTCCATAAGACGACCACCTCCCTAACACAACCACGATCATCATTTCTATAGACCAAACATAAAGTGAAACATTCTTTCAGGAATAATAGGCATTCTTCATATAAAGAAAGTGAAACATAAGAAATCCCAACAAGCACTTGAAGCAGGATAAAAAACTAATTTATTATTAGATATACAGTGAAACCCCGATTTTGAAACTTTTCGGGAGTCCGAAAAGTTTCAAAAACCCGAAAAGTCGAACGAGCCGGGAAAACGCACGAAACGGGAAACTCTGATGACGTCATAATAAAAAGAAGTTCGTTGAAATGTTACAAAAATACTGTACATTATTAAATACTGTAATAGAATGCAAAAATAATATTAATTGTTTAAACTTTACGTCAGATAAATAATAGTGCACGTTATATATCGAGAAGCACGGAGTATTTTTAA
>AYEL01079463.1:0-35749 GCA_000484575.1 Olivierus martensii
ACACGACGCTCTTCCGATCTCGGTAATCTCACTCGCTTGAGATTACTGGCTGAGGAGGGCCATAATAGGCCAAACGCGTTTCCGGAAAGCGATTGTATTATTAGTATATGTAGTGCATATTATATATATATATCTAATAATAATTTAGTTTTTTATCCTGCTTCAAGTGCTTGTTGGGATTTCTTGTGTTAGTAGAAGCAGCAGAACTCGGTTGTTTATAGTTAAAGTGAAACATTTCTATGACGACCATAATTTTTTAATATCATTACTAATTGTCTATTTTTATTGCTTACATCAATACCGTTTTCTTTTAAATTTAAATTTCATTTAAGCCAAACCACTACAATTGAAAAAATTGCACCATACGAATTTTTCCCCATCATTCATATGACAAGAATGATGTAGAGAGCTGGAATGATGAAATTATGGTTCCATTTCTACTTTAACGTGATATCTTTTTAATACGCACGTTCTTTAGATTTGTATCTATGATATGATGATTAAATTTTGTATTAAAACACTTAAAAATCATAACTTGAAGGCCTATAGTGAAGTGATATAGAGGAAACGGGAAAAGTGAAAACAATCAGCCACCAGATCCGGATGTTTGTGTTCTACGCAAGCGTATTAATCAAATGTAATCTCATACATGTGTGATGCTATCACTGCACTTTGGATGTTGAAACATGGCTAAATGGAAAATTAATGCCTTGAATTTAGAACAGTGAATAAAAACGATTGAAGACAGTAAGAAAGGTCTTTCTGAAGGAGCATTAGCAAAAAAATTTAACATGGAGAAAACACAGATCCACAAAATAGTGTCTCAAAAAGAAATTCTGACTAAATAGAAGAACAATGGAAATCGCAACCTTAACTGAATAACACCCTGCAAGAAATGTGTTCAACAATTAAACTGGCATCAACAATACAAAATAATAAAAAATTGTTGTCTCAATTAAACATCAAGCACTGCTTTGTCGTAGAAATTATAAAAATATACTATGAATAACAAAGCACTATTGATAGGTTTTCCATACTAATTAAATATGTTATTTTTTAATAAATGATAAACTGTGTTATAAATTGTAACAAAAACATACTTTTGTTTTATTAAAGTTTAATAATTTATTTCATTTAAACATGCTATATAATAATTAACTTGTATAAGCTGGACCACCTGTATAAATGACCAGTTTTGATTGGAAAGGGAAGTGGTCATCTTATACAGGTTCTACTGTATTTGGGAATTCTACAAAGTTTTGGAACGGATATGTTGTCGTAAGTGAAAAAATTACGTAACTTTGTAAAATGCAATCCATAGCTGATTTAAATTGATTGCATTCAATTTAGAATGATAAGATACATTTAAAATCATTTAAAATATTCAGTTATCTGTAAAAGTTTTGCAAAAATCTTAAAAAAACATAATTCCAAGTCCTAACTTTGGGGCCTATAACTTGAGAATGGGGCTTTGGTCCCATATGGGATCTTCTTCATTGAACTCAGGAGTGTTTAATTAGGGGATATGGTAAAGGGGGGTTGAAATTCCGCTCGGATTTTTTTCTCCTGTCATACCGCATAAATCTGATAATTGAGTTTAAATTATTTACTGTGTTTCCGAATATGCCCTGCTTCAAAAAATACCGGAGTTTCTCGAAGAAAAGCACTGCGCTTACATTCGGGAAATACAAAAATTCAGTAAAGAATAGAAAATAATAATATTACATAATAGAAAATATACATTAATATTATAAGCCCATGGGCTTTTATTTAGAGTATAATAGACTGTTTCCACTATCAGCATACACCGTAATCATGGTTACTTGTACCATCTACCGTACGGTACCATAATCAATTTCCAAACATTGATTATAAAATTTAACTATGATCGGCCTCCAAACTGGGTTTTCACTATCAGCTTTAACCTTTATTAGCCTTACCATGATTACCATAAATGCTGATAGTGGAAACAAGTTGATCTATACTGTACTGTAATATTCCCTGTCAAAATATACATTGTATATCTTTATTTTCGCATGTTAGCATTTACTGCAGAACAAGCAAGTGAAGTTGAAATCTGAATAATGGATTCTAAAATGTAAATTATACATCATAGTTAAATTGTAGTGTGTTGAAGAAAAATCTTAAGTATCGGTACCATAAAAAAATTTGCCTTTTAGTATACGGTACTTGTACCATATGGTACCATACAAGCCATTACCCTACCTGTCAAGTCTCACAGTACCGGTACTTGGGATTTTTCTTTAAACTATGATAACATTTTCCGGTTTGCACAATAGACTTTCCAGGTCGCAGTGCTGGGCTTTTGGGCTCCTCCTCCTTTCGCCTCTAACCTCTCTATGGTAACATTTGCAGGCAGTAACACTACACTGAATGCTGACATTCAGTGTACCGGTAGTGTTACTGCCTGCAAATGTTACCATAGAGAGGTTAGAGGCAAATGATATAATTATTTTGGCACTAAAATTTACAGTGTATACTGGGGTATGGTAAAAAAGCATGAATAGCATCATTACCAAAAAGTTCTAATGAGTAAGTAAAAAATACCAATTTAATATCACATTTACTGCATAAACAGTATTGCACATTTGGCAACAAAACAGTAATTTTCACATCTTATCTATATGGCACTTTATCGGTAGATCCAAGTTTCGTATTACCGGTATCAGTCCCTATCTTTCACATCTCTTCACTACAGGCACTTCTTTCAGACTGATCACTGTCAGTAACTGGCACTTCAGTCTCAACATTTTCATCAGACTTATCACTTCTTTCAACAACCGTTCCCTCAGTTTCTTGAATTGTACCGGTGCCTGCCAGGATCCCTCTCAGATGGTAGTTTAAGTCTTCCATCCGAACCACCTCTCCATTTTCCGAAATTCCGCATGTTCGGAACGCGTTTTTGATGGTGTCAGGTGAAATCGATTTCATGGCATTGAAAACGAAGTTGACTATTTCCTGGTAGCTCGGTCGCTTTCGATAGCCCTTCTTGGTGAACTCTTTCGGTCCATGTTCTTGCCAGTTATTCCACTGCTGTCTCATGTGAGTCTTGAATGATGAATTGATGGCAACATCCAAAGGGCTGAAGGTATGATGTAGTTTTCGGTGGGATGACAATGGTGGTGGTGTTCACCTCACGTTTAAGCATGTAAGTCACCTTCGGTTTGGTATGGCTGCCAAAGGAGTCCATAAAGAGGATACAACTTGTTCGAACCAAGAACGGAACTCTATTGTGGAAACACATCTGAACCCAGACCTTCAAGTGTGAATTCATTCATCCCTTTGAAGATACAGCAATTTTCTACATTCAATGGACATTTGACTTTTGGGATTTTCTTCAAACCTTTGAAAATAATCATAGTTTTAAGGAAGCTCCTGCTTGCAGATATGGCTAAGACCACAGTAAATCGTGATTTTCTATGTCCAGTGTCACTTCCATCCACATTCTTGTCTCCCCGGAAATGGATGGTATGGTCCCGGGTCATGTCGAAGTAGCAGGGAACTTCGTCCATGTTGAATATTTTATCTGCCGAATATCCCACCAGCTTCTGATGGATGAAGCACAAGTACTCTGTCACTTCCTCTTCAATTTCCTCTCGACTTCTTTTGTCTTCCTGCCCTACGTGAGTAATTCTTCTGGACGACAGGTTGTGGCGCTTACAGAACAGAAAAATCCAATTGTCGCTACATTTGAAGTCGTCAATATCCATACTTCTTGCCAGATTCTTTGCTTCCGCTCTGATGTTGACGTAGCTAACGCTGACTTTCTTAGTTCTTTTGTCAACGACCCATTGATAAAGTCTCTCTTCAAGTTCCGGATACTTCTCCTTTCTTCCGCAGCCTAACTTCCTCTTCATCCTATTTTTCCCCATTCCCACTTTCTTAATCTTTTCCCTCTCGTCCTGCCATCTTTGTAAGCATCTTCGACTTATTCCTGTCTCACAACTTAATGCAGCTACGTTGCTGTTCAGCTCTTCCAATCGTGATAGGACTTTTAGTTTGTCCAATACCTTATAGCTCTTCCTGGTTACTTTTCCAACACTGCTGCCGGTAGGTCCTGAGGTGCTACTGGTATTGGAATAACCAGTACCTGAAGAAGTACCAGTACCTGTATCCATTTCAACGTTATCGGATATAACCTGAATACAGCTTGAGATAAGATTCCGTTACTGTAGGTAGAATTAGGCGCTGTTTTGTTTTTGGTTTCGTTTTTATTTTTTTCCCGTGAGAAAATGTCAATTACGATATTAGCAGTTGACTTCCAGTTGGAAAGGAGAGGGAAAGGAGTAAAAAAATTTTTTTTATTTGTGGCACATTACCGATAATTTTCATAGCTAAACCTCATTTATAAGCTCATGAGACTACATTCCGGAAACGATTCAATATCGGATGCCCATAAGATATAAATCCAAAATATAAGCCCATGTGCCAGAAACTATTCAATATCGGACGCCCATAAGATATAAATCCAAAATATAAGCCCATTCGCTTATAATCGGGAAGTAATCCTGATTGTAAGCGCATATGGGCTTACTTCAAGAAGAGCCTATTCATGAGAACCTCCGGTAAATTTTACACTTCCAAACAGAAAAATAAAATTAATAATAATTTTGGGTAATCCTTCATTGGAAAAAATTCTTAAACTATAGATTACTGAACTAAATGTATTTATTAGAGAGTTAAAACTTAACATCAACAGGATTTGATTAAAGTGCAATTGGTGGTCCCAATGATAGGATTCTACTTTGACTGCCTCATATTTTTGTAGCACCACGTGCACATCAATGCGACACAATACCAACCTCGTTCTACTAGGCTCGTTGCCAGCTCCCACTCATCACACCACTCCTATTCCTTTTGTCTACACCAGTGTTTCTCAAACTTTGTTAAATCAGGGCACATTTGTATAGTAATTTAAACTCTGAGGTGCAATTTAAATTTCAATTAGCCATAAAACTACAAAATAGGAAAATGAGCATCCAGTTTAAAATATAAAATGAAAAAGACTTGACTCAAACATGGTAGCCACGTGCCTATCCGTAGCTTTTTAAAAATGCACATTTTTATATCTGTGGGTCAGAGGTATAGGGCACTATGTCCATTTTTGGCCAACCACAATCATATGGTTTCTCGTCCTCTATCCACAGGTATATAACATTATGTCCTATATCAATAATTAGGTGGAGTTATACAAGTATACAACACTATGTCCTACATCAATAATTGGTGGAGTTACGGTGCTTTAAATAACACCAAGTCCATAAGAAAGAACAACGTAAAACATCTTCAAACTGCTCTCCCGTAAAATGTAGTAAATGTGACATAGTGTCTTATACCTCCGACCCACAGATATATATATAAAAATCATAAATTATTTTCATTTGCTTGGGGTGCACCTGGCTACTTTTCAGAGTGCGCACCAGTGCGCCTGGGTGCACCGTTTGAGAAACACTGGTCTACACACACAATATTAATGTCATGGAAGTCAAGAGCACAACTTTCTGTTGTGTTTATTGAGAAAAAAATTTTCCAAGACATATCAGATTCAAATCTACACACTTGCTGGTCATAGTCTATACTCATCCAACCATTCTATTACAATTTGTTAATGAGAAATGTTAATTAAGTGTTTATGAATCATATACCTGAATGAAAAAATGGATGAGGGAAACATGTTACTATCCTTTTTTTTCAGCATTGCCAATATGCTGGATATTACTTTTCTGTGCAATAGAACAAATCAATGCTGAGGAATACAGTCGAACCTCAATTACTCGAATTTTCGATAAGTCGAAGCAATTCTCGTTTTCTGAATGGCCTTCCAATTGCCAAATTGTTAAGAGTAGCCAATATAGCCTGACATTCAGATGCACTTTGACTGGCATCACTGATCTGACGCCGGAATCGGGCATCTGTCTCTTCTAACTTCAATTTTTATGTAATGCAATTTTGTTTAGTTCTAATTAAAGTTCTTATACTGTATTGGTCTCTTAATTAAGAATGTCTCATGAAAAACAACAAGAAAGTCTATTTTTTATCTTATAAACACTGTCAATCCATTGCTTGATGATATAATCAGTAGGAGAGTCAGTGAAATCAATTTTTTTTTGCCCTAAAAAGATTAACAATAAGTGCACGAACAAAAACAGTATTTTTACCCTAATAACATGCAACTTTTTATGCTATACATTTTTTATTATTCCTAATTTGGGTACAGATTTCATTAAAATCGGCCCTGAGAACAGATAAAATTACCGGTGTATAAAAATACTACACATACGGTGGATATTGTGCATCTACGTAGGCCTACAATATCATTATACGACAATCATTTGCAGTATATTGGCAAATTTAACAGCATTTCTATAACTCGAATTTTCGATAAGTTGAAATTATTTTAACATCCCTTGACGATTCGAGTTATTGAGATTTGACTGTATATGGATTTACTATAGTGTGCATATACTACAAAGGTATATTGAAACGTTTCAACTATATGTAGCGAACTCTATGAGTTCATTACACTACATTCACTTGCCTATTACCAAAACATATAGCACATGAAATTATGCTTCTATGGGAAACTTGACTCACTCATTGATGATAAACACAATATTTTGATATCAGCTCATAGCCTCATCATTGAAACATTATTATTTGCTAATGTTTAGCATCAATGTCAGAGATTATGGACATGCTGGGAATATCAATGGCAACAACTACATCACTGTAAGATGATTCATACAAAACTTGTTATAGGAATTGATCAGTGTACTTGTTAGCATATATTCCACAATATAATCAGGGATTATCAGAAAACAAATAATAATAACAGCAAACATTATATTTTAGTTAGACCCAGAGGTAATGCAATGAATAAACATTAGAGGACCAGCATCAGTGATAAAGATCTCCATCAAAACAAATAAATGGAAGGGCAATTAAAACAAGGGAAGAACTGACACAAAGGACAAATTTAAAAAATATAACTGATTAAATATGCAATGTATATAACAATAAAGAATGAAAAAATTGTTCCTAAGAAATATTAGATGCACATGTTATCTCACACCCAGCCCACACTATAGTGCACATAGCATTCATAACATATACTGCTGAATTATAGTAGCAAATCAAATAACTTCAGTATATAACAAAATATAACATATTGTCGGATCACAATAGCATCACATTGCATTCATATTATGATCAACTTTGTTTGAGCATGAAAAGAGAGATTAAGATACTGTGACACAACACATTATTCACAGATATGATGCACTGAGGCCAGTGCGAAAATGCAAGGCAGTCAAAATAGAATCCTACTATTCCATCCTGTTAAAGATTCATATGTAAACAAATCCAATTTACTAAGGCAACATCAAGTTTCAACCAAATTCACAATTTTTCCATTGAAGAATGATCCAAAGGAGATGTTTTTATGCTTATTTTGTTATTTGAAAGTGAATAATTTAAACTGGGATATGTTTGAAATCACAACTAAATTATTTCAGAAAAATTAAATTTTCTATTATTTTTATGCTAATAATCATTTGAAAATACTGGTAAATATAAATTATTATAGTTTTTCTGACAATGCACTATAATAATTTATCAGTTAAGTAGTAGAGCTCCTTGATGATGAATAAATTAGATAATCATATGCATAAACTTTTATATTAACTTATTATAATGATATGAAATTTAATTGTTAAGTTTTGTTATAAATCTTAATTACTGTATAACATATTAAAGATTTAGAAATATATTTATATCTGATGATAAACTATATTCCAAATTTTCTTTTGAGAAGGTTAAAGAAAATTTTCAAAATCATAACATAGATTTTTGATTTTTGCTATAGAATTCATTCATATCAAATAATTGAAGAGAAATTACATAGATGGGATTTAAAAAGAAATTTTATGCATTTTATTCTATTTACTAAAATTCCTAATTATTTAACTAGTATTATTAATGAAAACTTCAAGATTTAATCTCTAGAAATTTTCTTATATAAAATATTAACTATTAATTAATTTATTCAAAATTTAATTTTATATGCTATAAATATTGCCAAAATTGTATTATATTTAAAGTATTTCATTTAAATTTAGCTATGCCATATTTTCAAATGTTTATATATATACATATAAAAAACTTTATTTAATTTTTATTTCAATAGGCCAAGCTATATTAGAATTAAGCAAAGAAAAACCAAGTATGAAGCAAGTAGATACTCATACTTCTACATTTTTAAAAACATTAGAAAGTGTTGAAAATGATCTTTTAAAACATATAACTTATCTTACACAAGTTTCTACAGGCAAGTTGTATATTTTTTTTATATAAATTTGTTTCTTCATTTTTTTGAGATTATTATTAAACAGTAAAGGAATTTTTACACCAAGATTTTATCTGTTGATTTCTGTTATCATCATGATCATGATCATCATCACTTCACAAAAATTATTTCAAGCTGATTAACACACTATATCAACTAAACTCCTTTTGTATTTTGTCATTTGAATATCATATCTTGTAATTCAAGTCATACTCTCAAGTTTTCACTGCATTCAAATACTTTTTTTTTATCTTTCATAATCAAGTTTGACTCATTTCATATACTGTGTAAGATTAGTAAATTTGGCACCTCTAGACCTAAAATAATTTCCACCCTAACTAGTTTATTGGAAAATGCCCTGAAGGGCAGAAAAAAAGCTGAATATACTCGAGGAAGAAGATCTCAAACATCAAAAAGAAATGCACAAGACTTAAAATCAATTTTTAAAGCTGAAGTATACTTTAACCTTTGAACTTAGAAAAAAAATCTCTTTACCAAAATAAGTATATTCTGCAGCTGAGCAAGTAAAAGCAGAAAGCGGCCAAATTGGAAAATATGTTTAAGTCCCTACTTTCATTGCTTCTTAGTACCTGGAGTTGTATTAGTTGGTAGAATGTACTTTTTTTGGTGAATTTTTTTTCCAAGTTCAGAAGTTAAAATATACTTCAGATTTAAAAATTATTTTAAGTCTTGTATGTTTCTTTTTGATGCTTTTACACTTTTTCTTTTAATGTTTGAGACCTTCTTCCTCAAATTATATTCAGCTTTTTTTCTGAATATAATTTTTTCAGGGTATTTTCCAATAAACTAGTACATTACTTTTTGTTAGGCCAAAATTTCTTATTGAATAAACTTTACTATATGTCGGATTACTGTACGTATAAGCTAACTCGCCACTTATAGCAAATTCGTGTTCATGTGGCTGAAAACCCTTGATTCCATGTTTTCTCAGTTCATCTAATAAATTTTCTGCTAGATTACTTAAAAAAGAAAAAGAAAAAATTTGTCCTGAGGCGGAGTTGAACTGCCTGCCGCCCTACTTTATTAGGTCGTAAAAACCAATTTTTTGAAAAACTTTAATGACTTTTAACATTGAATAAAATCTATTCTATACAAGATTTTTCAAAATGGAAAAAGATTCTCCAAGATTTTCAGTTGCACAACAATGTCACAAAATTTCAGCAATTTTACACAAAAATTGAAGATTGTATAGATTGTCTAGCATGTGAGGATTCAACATCTATTTTTCATTACAGAATACTTACAGTATGACATAGCTCAACATATCATACACCAAATTGTTCGGCTCATTAACTGGTACCATCCACGTTGAAATTGGAGCAATATTAAGTCCAAAAATCACCAAAATCCGGTTTATGGCTACATTACACTTACAGTATGACTTAGGTTGACATATTATAACATCACATTGTTCACCTCACTGAGATGAATCGATTGGTACCATCCATCTCAAAATTCGAGTAATATTGACCAACTTATTAAGTACTAAATGTGCCATTTATGAAAATTTTGTGGTTTTGGCACTTTATGAAGCCCCACTGTGGTTTCATGAAGCCAAATTTTTTCCACATCTTAGACTCACTCTAGCATTCATTTAAAAAAAGTTCAAGTAAATCAGCCCAGTTGTTCCTGAGAAACACTACCATCAGCATCCTCTCTAATGTTAAATGAATGTTGAATACATTTACAAGTTTTATTTTCAATAAAACTTGTATTCAATAAATCATTTGAATAAAAACATTCAATTAAAAAATAAAATTATAAATATATTTTAGCATTTATTATTTATTGAATCTTTTTATATATTTATTACACTTACACTTCTGTTTGGCAGATTCATTGATAAGTCTGTATAATTTATTGAAGATGTTAGGTCCTTTTCAATATTCAGAAGAGAGATGGAATTTAATTTTTTATCAGTAAAATTTGCTCTTAAATAGGTTTTTGTATGTTTCAATGTCAAAAATGTCTGTTGGCTGAACAATTTGTAGTGGAGTGTACAAATGAACATATGGAACATAGTATTTCTTTACTACTTGCATGATAGAAGAGTACATTTTTGATCTTTCTTTTCAGTCTTTTATAAAATAGAGAACAGTATAGTTTTTCTAAGGATAACTTTGATTTGCATAGGATGTGTGTACTTCTCCCACTAGCTATAGAAATTCAAACAAACAAAAAAGATATACTTCAATCTTGCTTAGATAATTGATTTCTGACAAAAATGATGCAATTATAAATTTGCTGCCCCAGCATATTTGCCAAAGTAGACTTTGCCCTTCTCAGCCTAAGTATTAATACAAGGCTACCCATATTTCATACTTGGAATTATCACATGCTGAAACAGAGCTATGCTAGCATTCTGTAACCAGTTTTAATTTTTAACATATCTCTCAGTTGCATCCACAAGTGTCAGTCCAGTATTTGCTCTTGTGACAAACTTACCTTAATGCAATTCTCTCTCTCTTAAACATTCTTTCTAATACACACACTTATTCACCAAGAGCAGGTACAAAGTATACAAAATGTGAGATTGAACTTAATGGATACTTGTGTATCCATTTGTTTCAATCTCATATTTTGTATACTTGCACCTCCCTCAAACCAAGCACTTTCATTTTTCTCATTTTTCTCGTATCTTCTCAGATGCATCATTCAACTATGAGATATTCTTAGACTTTATTCACTCTTAGAAAGGAGAACAATGTTATTGAAACAGTGCACACTCAATATCTGATTTAATACTCATTCACTCTTAGTAGTATCCTTCATATATATCCATGTATATATATTATTATGGTTATGGACTATCACATACTCTTGTATCACTTTTTTATCAGTCACAAACCATTCAAACTTATATATTTCCATCTCTATCAAACACTGGCATTTTCTATTTCTGTTATTTATTTTCAGATCTCTTTTTCCCATCGTGGCTTCATTCCTCTTATACTTGCCAAGTTTCAGCATACATCACTCATAACTCCAAATACTTGCTTGTTCAGTCATATCTTCCTTAGCTTTTTCTATAAATTATTCCTATTCACTTGATCATTTGCCTTCTAAAGATCCACAAATGAATAGCAAATTCTCTTTCTCCAGTGAAAAAATTTAGTCCATATATCCTTTTCCATTTCTAAAATCACACTGCATCTTCTGTATAGTCTTATTAGTCATTTCTTCATTTTTTTCAACCAGTCCAAACACCTTCTGAGTTACTCTCAAGAGTTAAACCCACTCAAGTTGTAAAAGTCTTCTATTTGCATCTGTTACCATTCTCTCTGTTGATGGGGACAATCATAATATTAATTCAGTAACTTAAAACAACACCTTTCATCCAAAGTAGCTTATTTTAACTCTAATTATTCTACAATCACTTCATGACTCCTCCTATGCTGCAGCTCTTACCACACTTCAACATACCAATTGAATTCAACTTCTTTCACACTGATTTCTCTTCTTCATGGTCACATTCACCTATTTCTTTTAACCTTTTCTCAATCCTTTTAGTCTTTTATAATTTTTAGTTTTTCCATGACAAGGAGTATTATGTATAGTGACTCTGGCTGTTGGTATTGCAATTTTTTCATAATTCTCAAGTATTTAGGAATCAGATGAAATGGTGTTTGGGATTTTCAATGAGCAGCCCCATCAAATTATAACATTGTTAGCTGATCATCATTATAGTGAAATTTTGTTTTTTATTTTTGCACATGAAAGATATAATAACTATCAATTTGAATTTTTGAAAATTGGCAAAAAGTGATCATTATCAATGAGAAAGGAAAATCAAAATATAGTAGAAGCTGCTTATTAGAATCACTTTGGGACTGATATCTATTTTGATAACAATAACCGACTGATAACATTAAGCAGACATATCAAAAAAGTAGTTTTCAATTTTTTTTATTATTATACAGTATATACTGTACTTATCTATATAATAAAAACCTTGTGTCTGTTCCTTTCAGCCATCTCATTGGTTACAATAATCACGTGATAGTTTACTACATGACTTAGCCGTTTGGTAACTGAGCAGTCTCATTGGATCATAATGCCACGTGACCGAATGACTGTTCACTTCACGGAAGTTGTTACTAAATTAATAGTGGATATCAGGTATTGTGATGTAGTGCTGTATATTATTTTGTTAATCTATTGAACTTCAGATTTTATATTAAAAGTTTTCAAAGATTTTTTAATTTTTTTTTAATTTTATATTGATTATAGCTTATATTATCTTATTTAGCCGTAATATGCTTAGGTTAGACTTTGATTAGGCTTAATGACCACATGGTGGTTTGCTATTAGAGATGTCTAATATATATATATATTTATATATCTATACGTATAAATTTAAATACCTGTGCATATGTGTTCAATTATCTATTGATTATAGCTTACATTATCTTATTTAGCTGTAATATGCTTAGGTTAGATTTTGATTAGGCTTAGTGACCATGTGGTAGTGTGCTATTTTATGTCTGTTCCTTTGAGCGATCTCATTGGGTTATAATAACCACGTGGTATTCTTTATTATTTGATCAACATCATTGGATTATAACAGTCATGTGCAATAATCACATGATCATTATAATCCAGTTACAAAATTAATGGCAGATTTTGAGTGCTTTGCTGTGTATTATTTCGGTAAACTACTAAAATCCAGATTTTGGCAAGATTCAAGATTACCTGTCACGAGTTTTCATGGCACTGCTCTTATATACACCATGAAGGTATATAATTATGTAGCGACAGCTACGCAGTGCAATGATGTGACCTCAGTATGTTGCACTACTGATAGACGCGAAAACTTGCAGCATGTAATCTCAAATCCTGCCCATTAAAAATTAAATAATATCAAATAAGGCAGGGATGGCCAATCTTTTATAGCTCATGCATCAATTGTTTCATTTTTTACTTAAGATGCGCTATAGAAACTTATACCCTTTTCAGCCCTTTTAAAAATATGATGATATGGTTATATTTAACACTTAGTTTTATATGTATGTATGTATGTATATATATATGTATATATATAGATGAGATATTCTAATAGCACATTACCATGTGGTCACTAAGCCTAATCAAAGTTTAACTTAAGCATATTACAGCTAAATAAGGTAATGTAAGCTATAATCAAGATAAAATTAGAGGAAGATTAAAAAAATTTTTAAATCTTTTAATATGAAATCAAAAATTCAATAGTTAAATGAAATAATATATAGCACAGTTCTTGATATCCCTCATTGATTTAGTAACTGAGAAGTCTCATTGAGGTCACATGTATCAATCATGTAACAATCATTATGATCCAATGAGTCTGCTCAATTACCAAAGACATGATCATAGTAATCCAATGATATTGGCCAGTTAACATGTCACGTGACCACTATAACCCAACATAATGAGATTATTCAAATAGCGTTAATCTTTCATCTTGGATTTTATATCAAATAATTTATGCCAATTACAATATATAAAATCAATTTCTAATAATCAATACCTACCTTTTAAACCTTCCTGTGTAAATCTCCTAACAAACAAAAGTTTTCATAAATATTCATTTAGCTGTTCTTGTGTTATAAATGAACATGTGCAAGCAAGCATTTTAGATTTATAATATATATAGTTAAATTATATAAGAAATTTTAATTTTTTTTGGGGTTCACTGCGACACTTCTAATCATACAATGTGCCACAGGTTGGTTACCCCTGAAATAAGGTAAACTTTAATAGGCTTAGTGACTGAACTAATATCCAATGCTAAATGTGTTATTACCAAGGCTATTACAAATAGCTATTCTTTATATATCTATATTTACATATATTATAAATCTGAAATTTGCTTAAAATATAAGAATGGCTAAATCATATTTCCTGATTCTTTTCATTAGAGATTGCAACTGTCATTACATCTGAAGAAACCTCATTGCCATTGTTACCATAGCAACAAAATTCGATTTATTTTAATTTTTAGAATTTTCTAGAAATTTTACAATTATATTTGTTATATTTAATGTAGCAGCTTGTTGCACATGATTTTCATTTTTAATTTGTCATATAGTCTCTCTAAATTTCTTGCTGTCTCATAGCAACATTTGCACATGATTTGAATTTTTAATTTGTTATATGGTCTCTTTAAATTTCTTGCTATATCATGGTCCTTTCATAGATTTGAGTCCTTCAACTCGCTACTTTCAGCAATTCACATTTTGCAACGCTGTTCCT
Source organism: Olivierus martensii (assembly GCA_000484575.1). Lineage (NCBI taxonomy): Eukaryota > Metazoa > Arthropoda > Arachnida > Scorpiones > Buthidae > Olivierus > Olivierus martensii. The sequence goes on from AYEL01079463.1 coordinate 14,618, forward strand.
GAGGCTCTTCGTTGGAGAGTGTACAGTGTGCGATGGGTGTGATGCACAGATTTGGTGTGATGTAAAAATGCAACACTTCGCAAATGCTTCTACCATGGAATTACCTTACAGCAAAAAAAAAAAGGACAACAAAAACGGACAGTCATTTAACAGATCCAGGATTACCTTCCTCAATCAGTTTTCACTCACTACCAATTATATGTTGCCCTCTCAAGAGTGAAAAGTTTTAATTGTGTCAAAGCACCCAATTTTTTACTCACCGCCAATTATTTGTTGTCTTAAGGGTGAAAAGTTTTAATTGTGTCAAATGTTTTGGACAAACTCAAACACAAAATCCTGTATATACAAAGGTTTAATTGTAACAGAATTTTAATAAAATAACTACAATGTTTATAACTGCAAAAATTCACAGGTTTCAGCAAATACTATTATATATAGTGTAACCTCGATTCAATATTTTCGTCGGAACTCTGGAAAAAACTGTGGATACAGGAAAATGATAGGTGTGGGGCTATATAAAATGAAAAAAAAAAAAATTAAAATTAGATTAAAAGTAATGCTAATAATAATAATAGCTCTATAACGGATCAAAGAACACTTGTTGAACTTTATTTTATGTAATCGATTAAGCCAAAAAGTGAAGTGAAATGATTTACACTTATAGTTAATGTTGCCAATTCCAGTTTATAGAAAATCATGAAGTACTGGAGCAATAGTAAGAAAATTATTATATCAAAAATAATTTTTAATTTTTTTCAATAAAGACAATTATAAAGTTGCTAAATCACTATATCAGCAATTTTAAATTATATATTTCATTATAAAAAAAACATTAAAAATCACCAAATCTGGCAACAGTAAAAAAAACATTAAAAATCACCAGATCTGGCAACAGTAACGCTGCACAATTCGTAAAGGCGAGATGTGTGCTGAAATCACCTAAAGGCACAGTGAAGTTTTGAAAAGCAGTCATATTTGTCTGTATGAACTTATTAAATCAAAAACTTACATCAATCTAATATTTATTAATTAAAAAACGTACACAATTCAGATTTTTCCACTTAAGTCGAATCTGCATTATTTTAAATGGAGAACAGTGTTTAAAACCAAAACAGCACATTTAGCAGTAGGTTATCAAACTATATACTTTAATTAAATCAAAAATGTTTTCAGTATACTCGATACTATCATCATTTGATAATTCCTTTGTAGTTCTTTTTTCAAATCTGTTGTTCAACTGATGATAGTATCGAGTATACTGAAAACGTTTTTGGATCTATTTAAAGTATATAGTTTGATAACCTACTGCTAAATGTGCTGTTTTGTTTTAAAAGTTGTCATTTCAGAGATAAGCAGTTTTATTAATTTTTGAATTTTGTTGGAGAACAAGTGTTTTATCTTCGTATTTTCTCGTTTTTTGCCTAAATTCTGTTGAAAATGAAACAATAAATCGACAATTAACAAATAATGTTGTTTATTTTAATAGATTTAACCAATATTTTAGTATTATCTGCGATATTTTTTTATTTTAAATGCGGTATTTTATAGTGGTGTATCGATTCTGATGATGACAACCGAATTTCTGATTACTATAAGTGGATGTATCGATTCTGATGACAATAACCAAATTTCGGTGTATCAATTTTGATGACAATAACCGAAATTCTGATTGTTATAAACGGAGTTTTCATAATGCATTTTAATATGGATGATTCGGGACCTTAAATTTTTTATAAAGAGTTTTCATAATGCATTTTAATATGTAGGACTGTAATTTTTGATAACATTAAACATTTGATAACAATATCTGTGATTACAATAAGCAGCTTCTATTGTACTTGGTAATGCATATTTAAGTAATTGTATTACTAATGCAATATTTAAAGTTTGAAATGTGGATTTTGAAGTTAAAATTTGTTGTTTTAATCCCCATAATATATTTTCAAGAGGACTGGATATAAGCAGATACAAAGGAATCTTCACCCCCATGATAATCCATAAAATTATTTATTCATTCATAAGGAATCTTCTTGCTTTCAAATATTCTGCAAATTTACAAGATAATGCTATTTTCAAATGTCATATACAGGGTGTATCTTACCACCCATACCACTCGTTTTTTAGAAACGTGATGAGATAGGAAGTACAGAGAAAAATTTTGATCTCCAAAGTATATCCAGAGAATCAAATGGTCATGATAAATATATGGATCCACTGGAAGTAGGGGCACAAGGGGTTAATTTTGAAATCTCCAATGAAAACATATTCTGATTTAAGCATAATTGAATAGAACTATAAAAAACAAAACAACTTTTGTTTTGAAAGTTTTTTAATATCACCTATGGATTGTGAGATATCACAAAAAAAAGATGCTGCCACATGTACCAACAATGGGGTTATTCAAGTAATAATAAGAATCTGACAGAAGGCATCTGTGTACATTGCAAACATTCTTCTGAAACACTATTGAAACAACAAAGAGTATTATGCAGATTTAAGGCCAATTCAAAGTACTCAACAGTAGTACTTGAACCACAGTTGCAATAAGTCTTTTGCCATCATAGTTCGATACTGAGCCCATACTCTAGAACAGCGCTTCTCAAACTTTTTCATTTGGCGACCCCTTTTACCCGAGCAAATATTTTTCCGACCCTGGGTATAAAGGTATATGAACTAGGAATATGAATTAAAACATTTGCTAAAATTTCTGCAATCTCCAAATTTAGTTACACAACCCCAAATGGGGTCGCAATCCACACTTTAAGAAGCACTGCTCTAGAATAAGGGTTTCCTGACTTGTTTCAGCCCTTCATGAGCGTCATGGATGTACACAGATGCTCTCTGTCAGAATCTTCTTTTTCTTATTGCTTGAATAGCCCAATCGGCAGTGCATGCTGTAGCATCTTTTTTCTATGATATTTCACAATACATAGGTGGCATTAAAAAACTTTCAAAAGTTATATTTTACAGTTCTATTCAATTATGTCCTAATTGGCATATGTTTTCATTGGAGATTTCAAAGTTGACCTCTTGTGCCCTACTTCCTTTGGGCTCACAAAATTTTTATCATGGCCATTCGATTCTACATATATACTTTGGTCATCAAAATTTTTTCCCTATTTTCTATCTCATTGTGTTTCCAAGAAAAAAGGATGGCATAGATCAGGGATGGGCAATTATTTTCTGCCAAGGGCCGGATTAACAATCTTCAGAATGAAGCAGGTCGTATAAAAATTGAAATGTACCTAAGGCTGAATTTAACCTTACAGTGCCATTGTGTAATTATGTAATGAAATTATTGATGATAACATTAGCTCATCTATTAATAATTAATAAAACTACTTTGACATAAAATGACTACTCAAGTTCAAGTGAGATTGATTCTTGCACAAACATATTCCTCTCACCATCACACAGGCCAAGAATAATGGTTGTGCTAATTTATCACACTTTCTTATCAATCTCGCTATCCTGAGCAGCCACTTGTGTGATACTTACACAAGGAATATATTTGTGTATCAATATTATTTTTAAGATATACTTTTCTTGTGTTATTTTCTTAGTTTTTGTTGGTACGCAAAGAGTTCAAAAGCATTCATAGAAACTATCTATTTTTTTTCATTAAAAACATTAGAAAATAATTTTTCTTACGAATTAATAAATTCAGATAATTTTCTTTAAAAACAAGTATTTTATCAAACTGATTGATGGCTAACAACTTATTCAATCAGAATGTTACAAAATTTTAGGTACTTACATAATTAATTTTGTGAAAACAAATTTGCAACTTAATGTGAATGATAAAATTTATTATGTTCATGGTTAATTATATCATTAAAATTTGAAGTAACTCAGTAGTGTATGTACACTAGCAAGAGTATCCATTATTTCACACTAAAGAGTATCCATTATTTTATTTTTTCTTTTCAAGTAGAATTTTACAAATGTGGGCCTTAAAACTGTAATGTATTTTAGTTTATGCGGTGGGCCGTATAAGATGCCTTTACAGGCCAGATCCGGCCCACAGGCCGCCTTTTGCCCACCCCTGGTATAAATGGTAAGATACATCCTGCATATATTGCTATACTATATAAATAATTTGTAAATAATGTATAAATATGAATAAACAGCACTTTCTGCAATTATAGTCTTAAACAATTTAATCAATTCTTATACAATACTAACGCTTTCAGCGTACATACGCCATCCTCAGGTATTTTTTATCTGTTCTACATTCGAATTAAGATAATGAACATTTTTAAGATCATTGCTATGGTAACAATAATATTTTATAATACATTTAAAATTCTCATTTGCATTAGAAATTACAAAATTATAGGTGTAACTTTAACATTTAAAAATATAAGAATAACAGAAAAATAATTTTTGAACTACTAAAATAAATAATCCACAAAGACACAATAATCTTCACATCTCTATAGTATCTTCAACAAAGAGATTAATACGACAGTTAACATAACAATAACACTATCAATTAGCTATACATCTCCATCACGTACAGTTCATCAAGCTAAGCATTCTGCATCGAGATGTATAGCTAATTGATAGTGTTATTGTTATGTTAACTGTAGTATTAATCTCTTTGTTGAAGATACTATAGAGATGTGAAGATTATTGTGTCTTTGTGGATTATTTATTTTAGTAGTTCAAAAATTATTTTTCTGTTATTCTTATATTTTTAAATGTTAAAGTTACACCTATAATTTTGTAATTTCTAATGCAAATGAGAATTTTAAATGTATTATAAAATATTATTGTTACCATAGCAATGATCTTAAAAATGTTCGTTATCTTAATTTAATCTCTTTGTTGAAGAGACTATAGAGATGTGAAGATTATTGTGTCTTTGTGGATTATTTATTTTGGTAGTTCAAAAATTATTTTTCTGTTATTCTTATATTTTTAAATGTTAAAGTTACGCCTATAATTTTGTAATTTCTAATGCAAATGAGAATTTTAAATGTATTTTAAAGTATTATTGTTACCATAGCAATGATCTTAAAAATGTTTGTTATCTTAATTCGAATGTAGAACAGATAAGAAATACCTGAGGATGGCATATGTATGCCGAAAGCGTTAGTATTGTATAAGAATTGATTAAATTGTTTAAGACTATAATTGCAGAAAGTGCTGTTTATTCATATTTATACATTATTTACAAATTATTTATATAGTATAGCAATATATGCAGGATGTATCTTACCATTTATACCAGGGGTGGGCAAAAGGCGGCCTGTGGGCCGGATCTGGCCTGTAAAGGCATCTTATACGGCCCACCGCATAAACTAAAATACATTACAGTTTTAAGGCCCACATTTGTAAAATTCTACTTGAAAAGAAAAAATAAAATAATGGATACTCTTTAGTGTGAAATAATGGATACTCTTGCTAGTGTACATACACTACTGAGTTACTTCAAATTTTAATGATATAATTAACCATGAACATAATAAATTTTATCATTCACATTAAGTTGCAAATTTGTTTTCACAAAATTAATTATGTAAGTACCTAAAATTTTGTAACATTCTGATTGAATAAGTTGTTAGCCATCAATCAGTTTGATAAAATACTTGTTTTTAAAGAAAATTATCTGAATTTACTGCAGAAAGTGCTGTTTATTTATTTCTTAAGTATTAATTAGAAAGCAGTTAGAAAGTAAAGACTTTAGTATAAATATGATTTATGAAAATACTACTGGTCTGATCCCAGTAATTTATGTAAACTTGTGTATGTAATTAATATTTACATACACAAGTTTACATAAATTGCTGGAACCAGACTTTTACATAACTCAAAATTTGCATAAATAAGAAAAATATTTTAACAAAAATTCTTAGCTATACTCCAAAATTTTTTTCTGGAATATAGAGGTTGAATATATAAGAACTCTGCTATGAATTTATAAGAAATTCACCTTTACCTAGGAATTTTTTCTTGAATATAGGTGGAATTTCCATAAATTCATGGAATTCTGTGTTTACATATATTGATCCTTGTATTTTCATATTGTTCCTTTGTTGAAAAGGAGACAAAACTGATAGAATGATATTTTGCCAGTTAGAAAGAGTTAACTACAAACTGCTTCTACTACATAAACACAATTAAACCTTCAATAAATAAGAACTTTTAGCAGTAAGAAGTTATTATTAAATGTTTCTTACTGCTAAAAGTGCTTATTTATTGATGGTTTAATTGTACCAACTAATTTAATATTTAAAATCAAAAAGCAATACATGATATGTTCAATATAAGTAAATCAAATAGCTTGAAGTCTTAATTGTTATAAAATAACATATTTATACTTGTAATTTACAAATATGGAACAAATAGTTCTTGACATGACTGAGTTCAGTTTCAAAAATTTCAAATCTCACTGTCGGAAGTCAGAAATGCTTAAAATTTATGGATTTCTCACCACTAATGTTTACTAGGACACTATATTATCTTAATAAACATAAAGAATACAAAACTACAAGAATCAGACACAAAAAAGGACATTTTCCATATATTAAACCAGTGGTTCTTAAGCTTTTCGAAGTCGTGGAACACTTTTGATTGTAAGAAAATATGCAGAACACTATATCACTAAGATCATAAACAACAAAAATATGCATGAACATGTATTTTACTAAAAATTATACATTACATATTAAATAACAGGTAAAAACATTAATTAAAAATATATATATTCTTAAGAACTGTAAATAACTCTTTTAGAAAAATGGAACATTTTTAAATCAAGTTTAATGCAATGCCTGAGTTAATTGTCTTTTGTAGATTTCAGCCATACAGGTCTAATATATGATAAAGCTACATTTCTTCATCAATATTCCTAAGTCTTTTGCGTTTTTTAGTTATGTTCATTAATGCTAAAAAGCCCAGCTCACACAAATATGATGTTGAAAACTGTAACAAAATCTTAAGTGCTTTTGTGGGAAAATCTGCTTAATAGTTTATTCAAAACTGCAAGTTGAATCTTGTGTACATTATAAAATGTGTATTGTGCAGTATGCTAAGGTCATTCAAGTAGGCTTCACTTTCATAATTTTGCAGAACACTTATAACATGTTTGCAGAATATCAATGTTTCCACTGTATTAAGCCATTGAATCAGGGAATCAAACCCAGGCCAATTACATTGATCAAATTATGAATGATATTGCTGTTGTAAGTTGAGGACTACCTATATTGCTATTTTTGTATTTGTTTATGTTCTATATTATAAAAAATAAATAAATAATTTACAGAAAATATTTTATGTAGAGTTGAATTTACAGAATCAGATGTATGTAAACTGGAGAATAGCTATATAGTTATATAAATGTGGACTAGAGGATTTCCTAACATAACTGTGAATTACAATTATGAATTAAAAATATCTGATAATATAGATTTCTCTAGTTATTATATAAATGTCAAAGGATTTCATTTAATCATTTTATCACAAATAAATTACAGGTTTATAATAGATTATTTTATTTACATTTTAATAATGACAAAAAATACTTTCAAATACTATTTATCTCAGATTATTGAAGATTGGATTGTGCAGCAATATATAGTAGTAGCATAAAGCTAGGTTGACACAATAAGAGCACACACGGATTGAATTCACTTGGAGATGAACTCAGACCGAGTTTTAAGTTTGTTTACATGTTCTGAGTGCACTCGGTCTGTAGTCTGAGGTGAAATGGCAGATCTCATGCTTCTGATATTATTAACTTTCTTCAGTACTTTGTCCAGGCCTACTTCTGATAAATTCATGTTCTTTAGTATTCTCAAAACTGCCGATTCGTAGGCATCCTTATTTTTATAGTCTTTTAATTTCACATTCCACAAGCATTCTTCCTCTTCGTACAGTTCTATGAATCTAATAGTTTCAGCTTCGCTCCACTTACATGATTGTTTAAGCCCTTTCCGCCATTTTAAATTTCCAATTGGCTGCCACTTGGTCTGAGTATTTTGGTTGCCATCTGAGTTTACTCTACTCAGATGATGCAGTCTGAGTGGATGCATGTGCATCGTCTGAGCAAACTCGGTCTCCTTCTGCTTTGATCATGTCAACCTAGCTTAAGAAACTAATGTACATAAATTTTATTGATAAAAACTTAATGGGTATTCCCCTCATAATTAGTTTATTATTATTATTATTCCTCTTGCTGCTTTTTCATTATTTGAATCTAAAATAATATATAATGATAAAATTATTATTAATATTGAATAATTAAATTATTTATTTATTAGAGTTTAAATAATTTATATGTTTCTTAAATTTTTCAGGTCAAGCTCATGAAGGTTCTAGTTATGCTACTCAGAAAGTAATGCATATGGCATGGCACCGATTAGAGCATGCACGTTCTAGACTCACTGATTTAGAGAGAGTTAAAAATCAACATCAGCAAGGCACAAGACAATCATCTTTACGACAGCAGCCAATCAATACATAATATTTCTTAGTATAAAACTTTTTTTGTATTAAAATTAATATCCAGTTTTATAATTTAACATATAACATTTGTTATTTATTATTACAAATAATAATTTATTTACAAAATAAAAATTTTTAATTTTAATCTCTTTTGATAACAAAAATAGATTGAAATCAAAATTTATACAATTTTCATTAAATATTATGCAATAGTTAAGATTATTTATTATCTAATGTTTTATAAACATTCAGTTCAAAGTTCTTTTGGTTTTATTTAATTATTAGCCAGAATATCCAGCATTATTTGGGAATTTCAAGTATATAATACAGTGATACCTCGGATCACTAACGTCTCGGTTCACGAACAAATCGGTCTACGAACACCATTTGCGAACTTTTGCTTCGCTTCCAAATCAGTCTACGAACACCATTTGCAAACAAATTTTGCTTCGCTTTACGAACGATGATTCACGAACACATACGCACACAGTGCATGAAGCACATGTGACTCGCGCTCACGGTCTACGAACACTATTTGCGAACAAATTTTGCTTCGCTTTACGAACGATGCTTCGTTCACGAACACGCGCGATTGAGTGCATGGAGCGCACGTGACTCGCAGTGCACAAACCCCTGTGCACAGCCTCACCCCCAGCAGCAATCCAGTTCGCCCAGCTCATGGGTACAATAAAGTTCCAACAAGTGTTGATATTTTAGTTTTTCTTTATTTAATTAAATGTATCCCTTATTATGGCTCCCAAAAAGTTAAAAGTGTTAGTGAAGGTGGTGTTAAACATGCTTTTTTCTAATATTACTGTTATATTCTTTCCGTATTATTTCCACACATAAAGCCATAACATGTTAAAAATTTTTTCTAGGACAAAAAACATATTTGGATTTACATTAATTGCAATGGGAAAAATTGATTCGGATTACGAATTTTTCGGATCACGAACAGGGTCAAGGAATGGATTGTGTTCGTGAACCGAGGTATCACTGTACAGTTTATGTGAAAGTTTTTATACCATCATGACATCAGCACTCTGGCTATTAATAACAAAATTTTAAATTAGTTTAAATGAATTTATAAGTTAGATTAGTGTGAATTAAGACAGAAAATCAAATGAGATACTTAGTGTTAGAGCTTATGTAGAACAGACAGACAAACATTGCATATTATATCTGATATACAGTCTATCCTTGTTATCTTGAACCCTTAATATGTGAGAGAAAATTTTTCCATGCACTTTTGGCATTAAATCAATTTATTTCAATAGTTATCTCAAAATATTTTCTTCAGAATCCTTGCAATTTCAAATTAGTTTATAATAATTTTCTAGATTAATTAAATATGTTTTTAATTTCTCTAGCACAACAATTGAAATTAATCTATTTAGCATCTTCAGTGATTATTGTATTTTTATTTTTTATAAACAGCAATTTACAAACATCTAGAACATTTCGTGTTTTTTAACATAAAATTTAAATTTAAGAATGTAGATGTACTGATAACTGGAACAGGAACTTTCTTTGCACATGCTCACAATGCTGAATTTGCTGTACATTAATTTTGTTTTCTAAGTTTCACTTCTAATTGTTGATAAGTTTTTGTCAGTATGATTGTATTTATTCAGTGATATTTTCAACTTTGGTTTATAAAATGCAGAAGTATTTACACACTAATTTTCATGGGAAAAAGAGTATCTATACAATATTAAACACTACAATATGTATTATTAACAAAAAAAAAAAAGCTTTACCTAAACCTTGATATCTCAAAAACTCTTTACATCAAATTTGTTTTTGTTCCCATGAGATTTGAGATATCAAGGTTCTACTGTATATTTATATAGAGACGATCCAATATTTTTGGAAATAATACTGATTTCATAATAGCAAAAATACACCTACTAAATACACAGAATTCAATGTACAAGCACATTTTCAGTAAGAAAGATTATTAAGAAAAATAATTAGGATAATGCTTATTGAATTGACAATAGCTTTCTCAAGTTTGATTACAGAAACATTGATTACACTGCTAAAAACATTATCTCAATTATTTTTCTTAAATAAACTTCTTACTAAAAGTGCATTTATATTTTGAATTACTGGCATCATTTATTCAATTAAGTGTTTCAATGAAAAACATAAATCTAGAAAAATTATGAAAATATTAAGAATCACAAAACATAAATCACTGGCTTAAGAAACATCACTCTGGAAAATTAAAGCGCATTATATGTTATTATTCATAAATTTATATACTACTAGTCAAGATACTGGTTTTATTGGATGAATTTTGAATAATAAAACTTTTAATTTCTTGTGAAAATATGATCTATGATTAAGCCAACCAACTAATTTGGATTAAGTGAGTATGAGCAGCTGGAACAATCTTGAACAAGATTGTTCCATTTTTTTATTAGGTTAGCTGAAGATAACTGTATATTAGTCGAAATACTCCAATATTTTTACAAAATGTATTTGAATTACTTCTAAAAGTGCTTCTTCTTTTTCTTTTCTAGTATATCTTCTACAATTAAACAGTGGACTCTTGAACATTGATTTTTTAAATGAGCTGGATTTTGAAGATTTAGTTTATATTATGAAAAGACCCAGAAAATGCCCCATATTCAATTCATCCTACTTTTCCTACACTTTCTTAAACTTATGTGAAAGCAATATAAATGCAATTTTTTTTCACATTCCCTCCTAAAAAGTTTATTCCAGCTATTAAGTTTTGAGTAGGTTTTCATGAAATTTGGTAGTAATATTCTGTCATTAAAGATAACTTCAAAGCTGCATCATTTAAACTTCAGTTTCAATCACTTTTAAAATAGTGGACAATCAAATTTCTGAGATACTTTCTTAATATATCCTGAGTTAATTGGATTTTAACGATACTTAACAAGAAGGTAAAACCATTGATTTATTGAAATATCAGTTAAACATTTACCTTCAATAATTTATAAATGAATATTTATAAACAATTGAATTTTCACATATTTAAACTTTCAAAGTTTTTAACAACAATTAAATTCTTCAATTGATTTTTATGAAGTTCAGAGTGATCAGGTTATTTAAATTGATTATGAAATAAAATTAACTCTACAGTTCCATCCTTTAAAAATGACAGGCATTCAAACTTACATCATTCCTATAAGTCGGGTGGCCAACAGATCGATCGCGGGACAATTTATAGTCGATCTTCATAAGTTATCGGATGACTCTCTTACTGTATAGTGCCTTCTCTAGACTAGTAGTCTCCAAACTTTTTTGACTGCATACCCCTAAGACAGAAAAAATAAATTGGCATATACCCCCAACTGGTTGAGCCGATATCTATTGTAATTAGTGTTTTAAAGAGGAAATAAGGCCTTATGTAAATATCCAAAAAAGCAATATTGCATATTGTTTTTATTATAAAAATAGATGCATATTTACTTTGTCTAATTAAATTTTAATGAGAAGAATGGGCTTGCATTTGTTTAATAATTTCTGAAAATGCTGGTTTGACGTTATTCTGACACTGCGATACGAAGGTCTGGTTCTAAGTTTAATTTATTTCGATATTTAGTTTTAATACTCAATGATCTAGCAGCTTGTAGAGTCTACAAACAATATATAAAAATTGTTTTCACTGTACCCCAGGTATCATTTCGCGTACCCCCTGGGGTACGCATACCACACTTTGGAGATATCGTCTCGCGTACCCCACTTTGGAGACCACTACTGTACAACTAAAGCCAAACTTTTGCTTTATTGCTGAGTATGGCTGAAAACAGAATAGCGAGTAGCAGCAGAGCATTTAGACAAAATTCTAAATTCACTGACGGTGCCAACATGGACACCTATGAATTGACAGTTGTGAGAGTTGAAGTGAATTATTGTGTTTGAGATTTATGAGTAAGTAAAAGGAAAAAACAATCGCCACTGCCGGATATCTCGTTTTGGGGTATGTGGTTTTGGCTCCTATCTCTACTCTCACCATCAAATGAAGAATTTCAATAGTAATTGCAAACTCATTGTTAACATATAAAGTTGATCTTAATGACAAACAAGTTGGCCACCCCTGCTATAAGTTAAGAAACTATTTAATAGATTTTTATGCTATAGACGTTATGCCATTGGCAATAATTTTGATGGCATTTATTTTAATTCCTTACATTTAATTATTCCAAAATAATGAATATGTTAGGAAAGAAAGCAATTAGTTCTTTACAGAATATATAATTATGTTGAACTCTTAGAAAGGAACTGTTTTTGTAGACTTGCCATGTTATGATGTAAGCAGATTTTATTACAGCTCTAGATCAGGGCTGTCCAACCTGCAGCCCAATATAAAATTGTAAACTTCCTTTAAAACATTGACATTTTTATTTTTGAAATTTGCATAATATCAAATATCCCACTAATAAAGAAAAAGAAAAATAATGAAATTAATGAAGTTTTTATTATTTAAATATCTATCTACATTTCTTATTTCCATTTTCTAAAATATTATTTCTTATTCTATTGATTAAAACTTCTTGACCCTGTCAATAATTTAAATTTCTGAAAGAAAAGAAATCAAAGATTATTATACTACTACAATTTTTCTTATTTGCCATGATATCATATATTGTATACTATTTACTAACTTTTTTGCTTAATAAGTATCACTAGAATTAGTATATTTTATGTGCAACCCGAGACAATTTTTTTTTTTCTTCAATTGTAGCCCAAGGAAGCCAAAAGGTTGGACACCCCTGTTCTAGATAGAGGGTATACTCATCTGCTGCCATTTTTGGTCAGTACTTGCTGTACATTCATATCGTGATTTGTGCACTTTTCTGATATGGGAGGTTACTCACCTCCAAATTGTATAAATAGCTTTTAAAAAGGGTTCCGGATCTTTATATTTCCAAGAAATATGGATAGAAGTATAATGTGGATACAAAATTGTCATGATAGATGGAAACCAATAGCAAATTCGAACCTTATATGTAAATTTCAATACTTATTTTATAAATGAGAATTAAGAACTTATTCTAAAATCATGAAAAGGACAAAGTTAAACAAAAATAATATTTATGAATCAGACTCAATTGCAGAAAAATTGAAAGTTATGTAATATGCTGAAATAAGTTTTTTATGTTGATTTTATTTTTTCCACCTAATGCAGTTTTTTCCTTTTCTTAATTTTAATGTACAAATATTTCTTTATAGTAGCAATTATTTATAAAAAGTTCCATGATTTTAAAAGGATGTAATATTAAAGAAACTAAAACTGTTTTCTTTTTAGAATTAGTTATATTATTAAACTCTATAACAAAATGCGTTCAAATATCAAAACTTTTTACATATAGAATTAAACAATCACCAAAATTATTAAATATTTATTTTAAAGCATTTTTAGAGAGAAGTGTTTATAACTGATTTTGTCAAATTTAAAACTTGCTAAGAATTTGAATAAGTCTGGGATGATGAAAATTAACCAGCAAAAGGCAGTTAATAATGCTGTTAAATAAAAATGCTTCAATTTACCCAAAATCTTTGCCATAACAGTTTTTAATCAATTTAAAAAAATCTCATATAGTATATTTCTATTTGTCATACACACTTGGTCTATATTGATTGCAAAATACTTTGCGGGTTGCACTCTTACAGGAGAGATCTTGATTTCTATAAATATGTCATTTTAAAGAAGAAAATATGTAACTTAGCGTATAAATTGTTTGAAAATGTAAATGCATCCATCTAATATCAGTTCGATTTCTTAAAATACAGAATTAAACACTATTGGCCGTGGCCTATAGTGTGTAGTCTCCACGCTGCCGGATTGTGCATCTTTTGCCTGAATAGTGGATTGTGAGACGCGATCGGTTAATAGTGTGTAGTCTCCATGCGGCCAATCCGGTCACGTGGAGACGCTTCGGCTTTCCACTCTGGAGGACTGGGTTCTAGTCTCGGGTCCCACCCCTTGAAATTATGAGGGTCGGGTCCTGGCCCATCGATCCCCGTCCTCCACAATTCAGCTGACCCCTCCGCAGAGGTGGGCAGCCTGTGGAATGGCTTGTTTCGCCCCACCACATAGTATTCTATCAGAATGGAGTGTGGCGTTTAAAAACTAAGACCAAAAATGGCGGATGAACATATATCTTATTTAGAGTCCTAAGATTTATGATGACGTTTATATAACCAAAACAAATATCTGGTTTTGGCAAGATTCTGCTTTTTACGGAATCGGAGAGTTTTCCATAATATTTTTAGGCATATTACTAGTAGTAAATCGGTATATAAATCAATCGCGAAAGCGAAACCGATAAGTAGCTATATGAAAAAGTACTTATCACAACGAAGTATCGATATCTGTGTGCGACGCCATCTTGAAAGGAACAATGTCTTGCGCGACACACAAGATTTAAAATACACGAATTTGTGTTATAGAAGAGCGATATCATTACATGAATTCGTGTTTTAGGTGCGACGCCATCTTGAAAGGAACAATGTCTTGCGCGACACACACAAGAGTTAAAATACACGAATTTGTGTTATAGAAGAGCGATATCATTACATGAATTCGTGTTTTAGGAGAGCACGTTATACGGGAGTTTACTGTTATACATCTTGCAGGGGTCGCGCATGAATTATATACAAACTCCTTGGCAAGAACATTTTCAAGATTATGTAATTATACATCTTGATGCATATAATATATAAATCCATAAATTGCATAAGTAACTTATGGATTTTAGCCTAAAATCATAACTTATATAATCGTAAGAACAATTTTTGGCTTTTAAAACAAGGTGTAAAACCATAGTAGATTTTCGTCATTACGATGATGGTCACGTGACGTTTTACTTCTCGTTCAATATGTCAGCGGTACATGGTTCGTTTACTAATTCTGAGGTAAATTTCTCGAAATATCTAATCGGTGCCGCTTTCGTCTATGGTTCTATTATAATAATAGACCCAGTTTCATGAGATCTATCGAATGGTATCACATTTCACAATTCCGTGAAAAGCAAAATCCAGTCCTGGTTTTTACCGATTTAGAGTAACAATGATGTCTAATGACATGTATGGTAAATAGGGGATATAGTGTATCAGAGGATATGAATGAACAGCTAGTCCTCAATCATTCCTCAAAGCTCGCCCCTGGTTTTTACCGATTTAGTAGTTCGGTAGAGTAACAATGATGTCTAATGACATGTATGCTAAATAGGGGATATAGTGTGCCAGAGGATATGAATGAACAGCTAGTCCTCAATCATTCCTCAAAGCTCGCAAAGTAAATATTTAAGTAATAATTTAATTTTGTTTATTGTTTCCTTATGTTTAAATTGTATGCATACTACTAGTACTGGAATTTTTTAGATAAAAATTTTTAGCATATTTTGTTTTTCTATTTGGAAGCGCCAAGTTTGGAATCTGTCTAGAGCGCCAAAAACTCTTACAAGTTAGATATAGCTCTCAGAAAATTACTTAGCCAAAATGGGAGTGTTTTAAACTTTTTCTAAGGGGAAGAATCTGTTGGTTTAAATCAGTGATTCACAATCTTTTTTTTGGCCATGCTCCACCTAAGTATCTCTAAAGTCCTGATGCACCTTCTGTGACATATAATTTTTATTATTCAAAAAGTGAACTATTCACGTGAAGGAATTCCAAAAGGCCATTAAATTGGTCCAAGCAGCTTCAAAAGAATATTGCATTCATGAAAGAGAAAAATAATCGAACGAAAGGACAGTTGAAGTATTGAGGTAGAAATCACTAAGAAATAAATGTAAAGTCGGCCGGATTGGCCGCGTGAAAAAGCTTTGGCTTTCCACTCTGGAGGATCCGGGTTCGAGCCTCGGGTCCCACCCCTTGAAAATATTTATCAAGGGGTCCGGTCCAGGCCGTCGATCCTCGTCCTCCACAATTCGGTTTGCCCCTCCGCAGGGGTGGGCAGCCTGTAGAAGGATGTTGTTTCGTCCCGTCATTTAGTATTCTTATAGAATGGAAAGTGGCGTCATGTGTTGATAAAGAAAATAACTGGCCCCTCCGCAGGGGTAGGCAAAAGCCGGCCCGCGAAAGCATTTTATACGGCCCGCTGCATAAACTAGAATACATTACAGTTTCAAGAACCACATTTGTAAAATTCTACCCGAAAAGAAAAAGTAAAATAATGGATTTTCTGTAGTGTAAAATAATGAATACTCTATATATTCAAATTCAAATTTTGATGATAGCGAGAGTATGAAGTAACTCGGTAGTGTACAGGTACACTACCGAGTTACTTCAATATTTTGATGATATAATTAACCATAAACATAGTAAATTTCACCATTCACATTAAGTTATAATTTTTTTTTTACAAAATTAATTATGTTGATACCTAATATTTTGTAACATTCTGATGTAATAGACTGATAGCAATCAGTCAGTTTGATAAAATACTTGTTTTCAAAGAAAATTATCTGAATTTATTAATTCGTAGGATGAATTATTTTCTAATGTTTCTAATAAAAAAAAATAGTTTCTACGGACGCTTTTGAACTCTTTGCATGCAAACGAAAACTAAGAAAATAACATAAGAAAAGTAGATTTTAAAAGTAATATTGATACACCAATATATTCTTTGTGTATCACAAAAGTGGCTACACACGATAAGCGTGATTGAGAAGAATGAGCAGATAAATTGGCTCAACCATTATTCTTGTCCGTGTGGTGGTGAGAGGAATATATCTGTGCAAGAATCAATCTTGCTTGAACTTGTCATTTTATATCAAAGTAGTTTTTATTAATTATCAATAGAGCAGCTAATATTATCATCAATAATTTCATTACATAATTACATAATAATAATTAATAATTACGGCGCTGTAAGGTTAAATTCATCGTTAAGCACTTTTCAATTTTTATACGGCCCGCTTCCTCCTGGAGATTGTTTATCCGGCCCGCTACAGAAAATAATTGCCCACCCCTGCTGTAGAAGGATGTTGTTTCGCCCCGTCATTTAGTATTCTTATAGAATGGAAAGTGGCGTCATGTGTTGATAAAGAAAATAATGTGAATATAGTATTAGGATATTCTATATCTGGCGGCGGCCACTTTTAGACTCCACTACAGGCTGGCCAACACCCATGGCTGTGGTGGAAGCATGCTGTGATTCCATCATGGAGGATATGGGTTCAATTCTCGGATCCTACACACCCAGTTTTTTTCAGGAGAGGTCCAGGCTCAGCCCGTGACGTCATCCTTCGCCTGACAGCTGACCCAACCAGGTATGTGAACGGCCCTTGAAAGTAATGAAATGTTCCTCCGATTAGTTCCTGCACAGTGGAAAGCAGTGTAAAACTGCGTAGAAAAATATCTATGGTTGGGCCAACTGGAAGGTTGAAGAATGGGATTCAACGGGCCTGGCCCGGACCTGTCCTTAAAAACTGGAGGTGTAGGACTGGATTCTTTAAGGTGGTAAGTCGAATGCTTTATTATGCTGCCATCCGGTTGACCATCTTCGGAAATTAAGCAATTTTAGTTCTCACTGAAACTGCTTGTTGTTGTTTTTGGTAACAGATATTGCACTTTCCACTCAGGTAGTACTCGGAGTACTAATGGCGGGACGAAATAACCCTTTTCACAGGCTACCAATCCCCGAGGAAGGATCAGCCGAATTGTGAAGGATGAGGATCGATAGGCCAAACCCGGACCCCATAATAAATATTTACAACGGATGAAGCCAATCGGCCGGATTTGCCGGGTGGAAACGCTTCGGCTTTCCACTCTGGAGGACCCGGGTTCGAGTCTCGGGTCCCATCCCTTGATATATTTATCATGAGGTCCGTGCCCGGCCCGTCGATCCCCGTCCTCCACAATCCGGCTGACCTCTCCGCAGGGTTGGACAACCTGTGGAAAGGCTTGTTTCCCTCTGCCACACAATATTCTTCCAGAATGGAGCGTGGCGTCATCTGTTGGCAAAAAACGGATGAAGCCGAGAATTCGAACCTGGATCCTTCAAAATGAAAATTGAATTGGCTGGACAACCTGTGGAAAGGCTTGTTTCCCTCCGCCACACAATATTCTTCCAGAATGGAGCGTGGCGTCATCTGTTAGCAAAAAACGGATGAAGCCGAGAATTCGAACCTGGATCCTTCAAAATGAAAATTGAATTGTTTTCATATGTCCAAACCGGCATTTTGTTTACTTTGGTCGTTGACAAATCACAATATAAATCGACCAGATTGGTCACGTGGAAACATTTCGAATTTTCTTTCTCGAAAAACGGGTTCGAGTCTCTTCCTACTCGTTGGAAATATTTATCATGAGGTTTGAGTTGGGCTTTTCGATCCCCGTTCATTATAATCCGGCTGATCCTACCACAGGGTGAATAGCCTGTGGAAAGGTTTTTCGCCTTGCAAAGTACTCTTACTGAGCAGAAAGTGGCTCATCTGTTGACAAAAAGAAGAGTAGAAATTAAAAATTGGGCTTTTCGATCCCCGTTCATTATAATCCGGTAGTACTCTTACTGAGCAGAAAGTGGCTCATCTGTTGACAAAAAGAAGAGTAGAAATTAAAATTTTCAAAACACCTTCATATGGCGAGTTGGCTTCATGATGATGATATATCTTTATTTTGCACAGATTTCTTATTAGCAAATTTATTAAGAATACCATGATGACAGAGTCAACATTCATAATAACAATAATCCCTAATAAGCTTGCTGGTTTGGCCGCTGTAAAGATGGGGCACCCTGGAGAACCCGGGTTGGATTTTTTCTTTTTTTGTCAACAGATGACGCCACACTCCATTCTGGAAGAATACTGTGGCGAAGCGAAACAAGCCCTTCCACAGGCTGCCCATCCCAGCGGAAGGGTCAGCCGGATTGTGAAGGACGGGGATCGACGGGCTAGGCCCGGACCCCATGATAGATATTTTCAAGGGGTGAGACCCAAGATTCGAACCCGGCAGAGTGGAAAGCCGAAGCGTTTCCACGCGGCCAATTCGGCCGATACACGGGTTGGATTGTCAATCCCAGCTATGGAACATTTATTTATAGAGTTCGGGCCCACCCGTTGATCCCTATCCTCCACAATCCGTCTGATTCTTCCACAGGGATGGGCAGCCTGTGGAAAGGGTTGTTTCGCCCTGTTACTTTAGTATTCTGCCTGAGTAGAAAGTGGCGATATTTGTTGACAAAAAAATAAGCATTAATATCGATAAACTTAAAAAATAAATGTAATAATTATGGATCAGTAATATATGTATGTGTATATATCGCAAAAGATTGTAAAATATGTAATAATGTGCACGCTTTTTTCTTATCACTCTCTGGATTAGTGTTAATTAGGTTAAGTTAAGCCACCATATCACACTTGGGATATGCTATATCTAACGGCAGTCACTTTTAGAACCAACCGCAGGCTAGCCAACATCCATGATGGGGTCAACCAAAAAATTAAAGAATGGGGTTCAATAAACCGGGCCGCACCCATCATCTTCTAGAAGCACGTTCTAAAGACTTACTCCTCCCGTCCTCGGAACACTAAACGCGAAAAGAAACATATGCTACGAGGCAGGCTTGCCCGCTGGACGGATTCTGAACCGGGCCGCACCCATCATCTTCTAGAAGCACGTTCTAAAGACTTAGGCTACGTTCACACCAAGCGCGCTTCGCTTAGCCTCTCGCGTGTATCTTAACGCCTCCCGTCCTCCGAACACTAAACGCGAAAAGAAACATATGCTACGAGGCAGGCTTGCCCGCTGGACGGATTCTGTCCATATAAGATCTCACTACAATCCCTAGTGAGGGACGTAAACATTTCCGATTACATGTAGCAGATGAGCTTCCAATGAAGGACAGTGTCAATGGTCGGCGGAATGGTTGCGTGATAAAGCTGTGGCTTACCACCCTGGAGGATCCGGTCCCACACCTCCAGCTTTTCAGGAGGGGTTCTGGCGAAAGCGAGTATATAATTGCTACCCCGTTCGTTAGAAGGCGCTATAAGTTGAAGCGAACTAAAGCTCTGGAAATAGAAAGTACCGCCATCTTTTTCCCCCGGCTGTTGCCGCTATTTACGGCTGCCCATTGGAATATACTGTATATATATGTTTTTTTTTTATTTCAAAAAATTAATAATAATGGAAATAAGTAAAGATTCCATATACTAATAGAAATTTTTTTCGTCCTGAACCATGCGAAGCTCCAATGCTAAATACAGCAAATCGTACTTTATCGTGTAATGAAAACATCCGTCCTGAACCACGCGAAGCTCCAATGCTAAATACAGCAAATCGTACTTTATCTTACACGATAAAGTACGATTTGCAAACATATAGTTTTGCACTATATAAATAAATTTTAATATTATTATCTATTTTTTATCAATTTTACTTGTTAATATAGTAAAGAAACTGGCTTTATTTTATTAAATTTTTTAGATAACTAAGAGTACAAAATTCTACATTAACAGGTATTTTGACTAAAATTAATTCATATAATAAAAATAAATTATAGTCAAAATTCAAATCAGAATTATATATACCTATAAAGGATAGTAGTTACCACCTATGATTAGTAATTAATAAAATTTTTTAATAGTTATTTCCAGTGGCGGCTCGTGGATGATTTTTGTGGGAGGGCTGAAAAAAATAATAATAAAATACGTAGTGCGGACTGCAATGTTTGCAGCCCACGATATACATATCACAAAA
>AYEL01079465.1:0-25039 GCA_000484575.1 Olivierus martensii
TATGTAAAATTCATCACAATTTAATAAATATGTGGGAATAAACTTTCAATCGATGGTATAAATTTTACTTAGGAAAAATATCTTTAGAAAGTTTTACATTGGTATTTGTTCCATCATAGACTACATATTTTGTTCAACTAGGAGATAGCTTTATAATATATATTTTGAATTTTGTGTTAGTGAGTTTTCAAGAAATTTAACCTTCTGTTTTAAATCAATTCAATCTTTGAATAAAATATACAGGAAATAATAGTAATTTGGATTTTTATATATTGAATTTGCATATTTCAAAATATTTTATTTTGAATTCTTTACTTAAAATATTGACACACAAAAAAATAATTTCAGAAATTAAAAAAAATTTTCTTTGTAAATCGAAATTCATTATATTTCTCTACTTCTTAGTGTTTTTATTTTTTTTCGTTTCTTACAAAAAAGCGTGCTTATGATTAAATCAAAGCATTTGGACCATTTGAATTATAACCCACTGATTTCCATTTCATTTTGTTTTTTCAACCAATACCAAAAGCAAAGCAATCACGTTTTAACGCGTATATTCAATTGCCTTTGAAATTCAGGAAGGACAAACACGGCGGCGAGTAAGCAGATGACGCTAGTTGGCGGTACTTTCTATATACAGAGCTTTAAAGCGAACTCCTCTCTATAGAAGTTGTCTCGCTTATTATATACTCGCTTTGGTCCTGGCCCGACTCGTTGAACTCCATCCTTCAATCATCCGGTTGACCCTTGAAGATGTTGCCAGTCTGTGATGGGCTATAAGTGGTCGCCGGCAGATAAAGAATATCCTATTAGGAGAGGATTTCTCATAGGATTTCCATTCTGGAGGACCCGGGTTCGAGTCTTGGCTCCCAACCCTTGAAAATATTTATCATGGGGTCCGGACCCGGTCCGTCGATCCCCGTCCTTCAAGATCTGCTGGCCCCTCCGCAGGGATGCTTGTTTCTTCGCCCCGTCACTTAGTGTTATAATAGAATGAAAAGTGACGTCATCTTTTGACAAAAAAATAGATAAATTTTTCGAAACTGTTTTTACTTTTATAATAATTTAGATTATTAAAAAAGTAAGTAATTTGTTAATCAAAATGCTGTTTTATTAATGAATAATTTGGTTTGTTTCGTAAAATTATTGGTGGGCCTGAACCATTCTGGTTCTTAATGATCTGATTTAGAAGTCGGCCGGAGATAATTTCCGATTTAAGAGATTCTAATAAATTTTTAAAATCATCTTGTGTATTATATTTCAAGTTCAGTTTTAATAGAATTTCTGTTATACTATAATAAACTCTTAGATTTTCAATAATGTTATTTTATGCATAGAAATTAATGTGAAAATTAAAATTTTTGTTTTAAAGTAAGTTGGCAATACTCTTTTTTAATAGAAGAAAAGATTCCACGTGACGTTACGAAAGCTGTTACAGAGTACTGGATTTTAATTGACGAATCATAGTAGTGTACTGTAGATTGTTTTGATTTTTAAAATTTAATATAGTATAGAAAATTATTATAATGTCAATATGAGTGTTAGTCTTAGTGCCTATCGGGATCAACATTTTAAAGTTAGTAAATATTACATTCAAATTATTTTAAAAATTTGTACAATTAAATATTACATGGTACACAAAATTATATTTTCATGAGCTGCGAGTTTCAGTTTAAATATTTCCTAATGATTTTATGCCTAAAATAAATTATAATTATATTATTTTTTAATAAAAAATTAGTAGCAAAGTTAACCCGACCAGCCACATTCTATCCATTTTGCCATTTTTAACACAATGGAATTACGATTGGATGGGTGCGAGTTTACGAGTCTTAACTTTCTACTAAAATTATAACTTATCTATTAATCTATAGAACTGATAGGGGTATTTAGACATTGAAAAAAATTGTTGTTTTAGACCTGAAAAACCCAAAACAATAATTAAAGATAAATAATTCCGTTGTGTTAAAGATTAAATCGATGGCATATGACTGATTAGATCAAATTCATCTCCATCTAATAAATATAAATTTAAGAATTATTCTTTTTAATTATTAGGGAAGTAGAATAGAACAAGAAAGAAAACTTTTTACGTCAACTACGCTTTACGTGGGAAATCTATCATTTTATACAACAGAAGAACAAATATACGAATTGTTTTCGAAATGTGGAGATATTAAAAGAATTATCATGGGTTTAGATCGATTTAAAAAAACTCCTTGTGGATTCTGTTTTGTAGAGTATCCTTTCAAGATCATTTTTAATTATTTTATAACTCATATTAAACAATAAAATATTGAAAATAGAATTTTGCTTTATCTAATATAACGTAACTAACAGATATTATATTAATTAATGAACTGAAAAATTTGAATCCTGTAGTGTGGTAATCCACAACTAACAATACTTTATTCCTATGAATACTTTTCCTTTTTTTTTAAATAAATATTTACCTCAAATTTACAGTTACAGCTTTCATTTAAGATGACTGCACAGTATACAATTCCAAAGTAGTTAATGCAAATATAGTAAATAGCAGTATCTTGATTGTTATTGCTATTGACATGTTAGATTAATAACTGCTTCTTCTTAGTTATAAGTAATACTACCAAAAATAAGCATTTTTAGCAATTAAGATTAATCTATTTAGAGTAACTAATGCTTTTGGCTATCTGCCATCTTCAGGTTACAAAAACAAGAATAATACAAATTCAAAATAATAATAAAATCAAAATAGAATGATATTAGTTGCTATGGATAAAAGTCAGATGTTTACATTATAATAATGACTAAAAATTTATTATTGTGTAGGAGCATGGGGTTAAACTATGGTTGCTACACTGGATATACACCTTGGTTGTGAAAACCATTATTACGTATCCCTGCCGTTATTTTGGTGGCAAAAAGTTTTGTTAAAAGATTTTCAAGTTCAAACTTGAAAAGATTCAAAGGTTGACTTGTCTGAAAGTCGGCTGGATGGCCCCATGGTAAAGCTGTGGCTTACCACCCTGGAGGATCCAGGTTCAAATCTTGGTCTCACACCTTCTAATTTTTCAGGAGGGGTCCAGGCCCAGCCTGTTGAACTCCATCCTTCAATCATCCGTTTGACCCCATGATGGGTGTTGGCCAGCCTGTAATGGGCTCTATAAGTGACCACTGCCTGATCTAGAATATCCCTCATGCAATATGGCAGCTTAACTAACCTAACTAATAAATTGACTTGTCTGAGTATCACAGGAGCTATGAGGACTACTACTACTGATTCTCTTGAAGTTGTCTTGGGCATTTTGCTTTTGCATTTGTGTTTTGAAGCTAGTATCTGGGAGGATCATTACATGCTCCATTGTTGTGGGAGGATTTCTTAGACCCCCAAAGTGGAGTATTCATCTTTTGAATGGGACAAGTCACACAGTTACATTCTTGAGATGATTAAGGTGCCTAGGTTTAACTTCCTCAAATCCTTCACTGTTGTTTTTCTCGGGATGGAGAGGTAGATTTAGATGAGTATCAAGGTAAAAATTTGGGTCTGGTTTACAGATGGTTCCAAAAACATTAGTGTAGAGGCAGAGATTTACTGTGAGAAAATAAGAATGCCATATTCTTATTCCATTGGATGATTTGTCACTGTCTTTCAAGCAGAAATTTATGCTATTTCTGCTTGTGTTAAAATCAGTTTTGATAGATAGGATATAAATATATTTATTGACATATCATAGTCAAGCTGTATTAAAAGACTTTATAGCTGCTGCTTTATTTCAAAGCTTTGTATGGTATCTTGTCATTTCATTGTAAAACTGGCTACCAGGAATAGAGTTCAACTTGTTTGTAAGCCAAGGCCAAGGGATTGAGAGCAATGAAGTTGCAGATAAGCTGGCCAAAGAAATAGCTTTTTGTCTCTACTGGGTCTGAGCATCAGATCTGATGCATTTGAGTAGGTTGTCAAGAACTGGTTGTTAACTCAGCACCTGTTTCATTGGAGGTCTGTTCCTGGATTAAGCAAAGGTTCTTATTTTAGGTTCTTCTTTATAGAGAACTAAAGAGTTGCTTGCATTGCATAAAAATCAAGCTAGGATTATTATAGAGCTCCTTACTCTAGGGCATTATCATCTTGAAGACATCTTTACTTAATTGGGGTTGTTGATTGTCTCAATTGTAGATGTCATAGAGGAGATGAAACTCTTCTTCAGATTCTGTATGAATGTTCTGCCTTTCAGGGCTAATTGTATGATTTTCTAGGATTGCATCTTCCTGCACTGGAAGATCTTTTTACAATTCTATTAAGAAGATATTATCTTTCGTGTGTAAGATGGGACTTCTTATAGATGATTTTGTTAAGGATGCACAATAGATCACTGGTTGGTTGCACTGTTTAAACCTCTTCTTTTCTAAAATAATCATCCTCATCTAGAAGGTTACTAGATCATACAATTCCCTTTACTATAGAAAGACTTGGTCCAGAAAGGAAAATATTTGACTTTATATATAAAAATTTTTCCATGAAAAATATTCTTAAAATCATCATTATAATTCAGTATACAACTGCTGTCTCTGGTGGAGTTCTATAATTTTGTACAGTGATTATGACACTGTTATCATGATTCTTAACATTACTGTTCATAGTAAAGTACTGTAATATATTATATATAAACCATATTCATTATCATTCTTCTATTTCTGAAATTCTTGTGTTATTTCATTTCAGAAATAATTTCAGAAATATTTCTGAATTTCAGAAGAATTTCAGAAATAGAAGAATGGTAAAAATTGACACTACCTAACAGATATAATTATGATAAGACATATTCATTATACTATGGCAGATATTTTATATTTCTACTGTAGACGAAACATAATCAATAATCCCCACCAAACATGGGGGTTAGTCCTATAAACTTTCTGTGAGAAATATAGAGTTAGGGAATTTGTGAGAAAGTCAAACATTTACAATACTTTTTATTACACATAATACTCTTTAAGTACAAAAAAACACTTAAATAAAAAATAATCCATAGAAAATGATATACAGTGATACCTCGGTTCACGAACACAATCCGTTCCTTGACCCTATACAGTGATACCTCGGTTCACGAACACAATCCGTTCCTTGACCCTGTTCGTGATCAGAAAAGTTCGTAATCCGAATCACTTTTTCCATTTCAATTAATGTAAATCCAAATAATACGTTTTTTGTCCTAGAAAAAATTTTTTAACATGTTATGGTTTTGTGTGTGGAAATAATACAGAAAGGAAATAAATATAAATGGTTTATCCCCTGTACGTTAGTTGCTTATTATTGACACTTAAATAAAAAATAATTCATAGAAAATGATATATATACATTAAAATTAAACCAATTTGATTGAAACAGATGTCTAGGCATTGGTGCTGGTGGATGAGTGAGGGCTACTATCAGATGATAGTTTTAAATAGCTCAGA
The DNA here is from genome assembly GCA_000484575.1 of Olivierus martensii. Taxonomy (NCBI): domain Eukaryota; kingdom Metazoa; phylum Arthropoda; class Arachnida; order Scorpiones; family Buthidae; genus Olivierus; species Olivierus martensii. The sequence goes on from AYEL01079465.1 coordinate 5,437, forward strand.
ACAGATGTTTGCTTCATTTTCTTCTGAAACTCTTTTTGTAATTGTTTATATGGAGCTAACAACCACTATCAGATGATTGTTTTAAATAGCTCAGAACAGATGTTTGCTTCATTTTTTTCTGAAACTCTTTTTGTAATTGTTTATATGGAGCTAACAAATCTTTCAAACCTTGTTTTGATTTTAAACTCTGCTCCATGTTGGAATCAATTTCAAGGTTCTCCAAGATTATTTGCCATTAGCAATGCTTTGTTTAGTTTAGGAGTTATTTTACTTTTTTCCTCTTTGTCATCATTCTTTTCCTCTTTAGATCTGATTAGTTCCTCCAATTCCTTTTCAATTAACTCCTCATTGTGTGACTATGGCAATTGCCTTATGTTTTCATCCTTTGTCTGCCAAACCTTCACCACTCACAAGTCAGATGCTTTGCTTATCATCCACTATCTCCTTGACTTCTGGGAGTTTGTTGGGAAAATTAATTCACTCTCTCTTTCCACAATTTAGACCGATATATATTCAGAGTTGACTGCTTTACTTTGTCAAATGAGTTTTTAATGGTGATGATGCAGTTGGTGGTGGTGATCTGTTTCTTGCAGAGACAGACTTGGTTATTTTCAATAGCTTCCAGTATCCTATTAAACATACAATGTGTGTAGTATCACTTGCATATTTTTATAATTTCTTTTGTTCATTGGTTGTATGAATGAAATAGTATTTGAAGGCAGAAATACAACTTCAACATTTGGGTGGACAAATTGAAGTGCTTCTTGATATTCTGAAGTGTTATCCAAGTTCGGCAGCATTTTGAAGGCCAAGTTTTTCCATGGTAAATACTGCTGAAGATCATGAATGAAGCAATTATTCAGCCATTCCATTTTCAATGCAGCTATTATCCATGTTTTCTTGTTTTCATGCCAAAACACTTTAAGATGACATTTGTTTTTACCTTTCAAGGCATATGGGTTCATCAAGCAATAGACTAGCATTGGTTTCATCATATAGATGCCTGCTGCATTAGCACACAATCAGGTGACAAGATCTTTTGCAGCCTTGAATCCTGGTGCAGAGTATTCAGCTTTGGAGATATAAGTTCTGCTAGGCTTGTGCTTCCAATAGAGACCTATTTCGTCTTCATTGAATACCTGTTCAGACAGGTACTCTTTATCTTCAATTATTATTTTTAATTGTTCTGAATAAGTCTTTGCAGCATTATAGTCAGCTGAGGCTGTTTTTCCAGTTATCTATTATGAAAGTTATAACAATGGAGGAAGTGCACAAATTATCCCTTACTAGCTTTAAATCTAGATTGGCCAGAACTTTGTCCCAGTTGATCATACATTTTCAGCACTTTTTTACATATCACTGAACTATTTAATGGAACTCTCTTTTGTATTTGGTCTTCAATCCAAATATTAAGTGCCTTTTCCATTCTTTATATAATGGGATCATAGGCATATAGGTAACTTTAGCACTAGTAGCAGTTCCACTAGCAACAGGCTTTAATTGCTTCTTCACTTTTTTAATGATCCTTATAGTTGATTCATTAGCATTTATTACTTTGGTCACAATGCAGCATTCTTACCACACCCTAACCTTATCACATTGAGTTTTTTCTCCAGTGATAACATGTTTCTAATCCTTTTGGCTGGTTTAGTCACTGCCAACTATGTTTTCTGAATGTTTGGTGCACATGATATTTCATCTGCATTGAATACCTGAAAGAATAATCTATAAAACAAAACTAATGCTAGATTGTATTTAAAAATTTGCACACAAAACACAAATGAACATGAAATAACAATATATACTCGGTGCTCAGAAACATGGGACTGACTGATTTCACTCCTATTGAAAGCTATAGCTTTATACTATATGCAGAGAAATTGAAAGTCTGTTCTTCTCCTAGGAAGCTAAGCAACTTAAAAAGAAAACATAATCTCATTCAGATCCAAAACCAATATTGGTCCTTTCTTTTTCACCCCCTCATTTCTCTTTGGGTGAAAATATTCTCACTATTCCCTAAAATATAAAACAGGACATCTGTAAAATTGTTAATTTGCAGTGAAAAGTAGTAATAATTATAAATAGAAAATAAATATTTACAAAAATACTTAGTGGTTACTATCAAAAAGTGTGTTTACGTGAATCCCAGATCTGCACATTTATGTAACCGTGTATATGTGAATTTTGCAGTTGACAAGCGATTACTGTACTATAGAAACTGTTATAAAATAAACATACTGTAAAAGACTATATATACCTTATATATGCAGGATAATATTATTATTTTTAATTTTAATATTGTTGTTATGTAATAATTTACATAGATTTCACTTCTGTAATATTTTTTGGATATTTTTCTATTATTTTTTCCTTGACACAATGTAGATATTACATACGTAATGATGCAGAAAATGCAATGAGATATGTTAATGGTACAAGATTAGATGATCGTGTAATAAGGACTGATTGGGATGCTGGCTTTATTGAAGGTCGGCAGTTTGGTAGAGGAAAAAGTGGTGGACAGGTGCAACTATTTTTGTTTTTGCAAAATATACTATTATATATGAAATAAATATAATTTTAATTTATATTCAATGTAGGAATTGCATTTATATCATAATATATAGAGAGTTCCCAACTTACAAGAGCTGTCATCAATAATTTTTTTCAATAATGGTAACCAACTGACCAAATGGTTAAATTGTTACCAGGATGGAAGCATGTTGTATTTCTACCATGCAGAATTCATATTTAATTTTGAGATTTTAGATATAAATTTTTTAGGGGTTAAAAAACTATTTTTAGGGGTCCAGACTCAACCCATTCAACCCCATCCCTAACTATATAGAAACATGGAATTTAAACTCTATGTTTCTGAGAAAAGTTTTGATGGATCTGCCCTGGGCTTTGATTTATCTACTGTAAAGTCTTACTAGATCTACTACAGATGTGGGCAATTCATTAGTTTGGTTTGGAATGGATACCATTATGTAATAGCCATTGATAAGGAAGAAGCATTAAAGAAGTAATTGCTTATTTCTACTGTAAATGGTTAGATTAATTTGAATAAAGTTCTGATAGGCATGAAATACACAATTTCCTATTTTTAAAGAATAAATATTATTGCATGCTACTACTTTTTAAAAGAATATTAAACATTGAGTTCTGGTAGTTGGAGAATGTAACCTCTATGAAAAATCATATTCTGGGTTGTGATGGATTTGAATTATGACCAAAATTTTTGAATGCAACTTCATTGTAAGTTGGGGACTTCCTGTATTTACAAAATGCAAATATATTTGTTAAATATATTTTAGCAGGATAAAATGTTCTGATAATTAAATAAAAAAATCATTCAGAGTATCTCTGAATGATTTCTTTATTTAAATATCTATTCAGGGCTTTTTATTTTGCTTTTTATATTTAATAAATACATTTATATTTGGATATTTTAATAAAATGCTTTTAGTTTATTTAATAATATTTTTAGTTTTATTCAGAATAATTTAAGTAAAACATATAATAATAATCCATCCATGTATGAATTCTTACACAGTTGAACTTCTCTAACTGGATTGGCTTCAGACTGACAAGGGAATATCCACTTCACCAGTGTCAATAAACTAATATGCATAATATAGAAAACACTATTTCTGTAATCTATGACAAGATTTTTATTATCTATAAATAAATACAGTACATGCATTAAAGATCTATATTTCAAAAATTTATTTCTTATGGAAGTAATCAGTAATTGATTTTTGAGTTAAAAATTTTTTTTAAATCTCATATATGTTTGACTTTAATTTATAAAAGGTTTCATATGAATCACAACCATTTGTTTCTAAATAATGTAACACTGTATCCAATGCTTTCATACTGTCCATTAATGAAGGTGGTGGTTCCTCTTCAGTCATTTCTTCATCTTCCTCTGTTTCTTCAAAATCAAGAGTTTGAAGGAGGCAGCAGTGGCTCTTCCCCATCTATTTCTAAATCCTCATCAATAGCAATGTAGCTTTTAAAATCCAATTCCAGGTCCTAGGAATAAGTTCATCTCCTGATGTTGCACTAATAATCGCCCACTTCCATTATTGTCTGAAATTGTACATATTCCTGGTATAAACATTAAATAATGTTAAAAATTCTGATTCACTTAACTGATATTATCTACTTATGCAGTATCCACTCTTCCAGATTCCTTAAACATTAAGCTGTATAGAATCTAACTGGGACTATGAGAATTTGATTCATTTAACCAGATTATCCTCTTAGAGAGGTTCAACTATATTTATAAAAATTTGGTAATGAAAATTTGAAATAATATGGACTTAAGAGTTAATTTGATTTTTATTTGAACTGAAAAATATGTATTATTTGTGAACTTAGACAAAATAATTAACATTGATAAAATCATAATTTTTTGAATAAACTTCAAACATAAATATATCTTTAAAATACTTAAAGTAAAACCTACATAAATAAGAATCCAATAATACATATGAAATTGTTATAGTAGAGCACTCTTTATGTAACTAATGTGTGTGAATTTTTGATAATCTGAGAATCACTCAAATAATCAAGAACTCTGGTAACTTAGAAGATTGATAAATTATTATTAAATAAACTAGATTTGAATGCATTGATTTACATACTATTTTCAAATTAGATCTATTTATTGAACATAATGACTTAAATTATATGATTTACAACTTTTTATTTTAAAAAATAAAAAAAAATCAAAATTACAAATCATAGACCAGAAAATTTACACCTACAGTTCTTAGCACCGAATTAGATCTATTTATTGAACATAATGACTTAAATTATATGATAAACAACTTTATATGATTTACAACTTTTTATTTTAAAAAATAAAAAAAAAATCAAAATTACAAATCATAGACCAGAAAATTTACACCTACAGTTCTTAGCACTACATATTTTTTCTATACTGAACTATGTATTCTTATCTTTGATAACAAAATATGTACAACTTTTCAACAATTCAGCTTGGATAATGTGGAACCTCAGTTAAATGAGTCTTAGTTAATCAAGACTCTTTTATACTTCTTTTATTTTTAGAAAAATAATTTGTCAAATAAATAAAAATATTAGTCTGGATTTTTCAGATTATATCTTAATAAAAATAGTTATTAGATATTATATGTAGACATTTAGAGATAACATGAAATAAGATGTAATCAAAAAATGTGTATATTTCTTGCTAGATGTAATTCTGCTATCTAGCAAGAAAAAACCAGTTAAATGCCACTAGAACGTGCTGCCAAACTTTTTATCTAAACGACCCCTTTGATGATGCCATAAAAATCTGGAGACCTCCAGTGAAAGTTTTAATATTAAATACTTTTTAATTCTATTTTATGAAAGGTTTTTGAATATTAATAATTATGGTAGTTTATAATAAACTGTATTTTAAAAAACATTTACAATTAATCAAGCAACAGGACATTTTTATACTGAACTAAAATTTATTTTTAATGTGAAGAATGGGCTTGATTTTTTAACAACAGTTATTGATGAAATTTTAGATTATTATTTTCTGTTGAATATTAAAATTCTAAAAAAAACCTCCTAAATATCTATTTATTTCTCACCAACTCCCTAGCAATCCTTTAACTCTCATCAACCCCTTAAGAGTTTATACAGACCACAGAGGGTCTGTACCAATCACTGCACTAGAATTATAAGTCTTACGGCTGTATTCACCATGGCGAATTAATTCTCAGATCAAGATCACTCCTATTTTTCGTACTCTCCACAACAAATCCGTGAATTAATCTCCAACTGCATATATGTTTATAACTTGCATAGATGCAAGTTAAATAACCCCTGGCAGTTGAAGATTAATTCATGAAATTTGATGTGGTAAATAGAGAGGTTATTTAACCCCTCTCCGATAAATGCAAGTTAAATAACCCCTGGCAGTTGAAGATTAATTCATGAAATTTGATGTGGCAAATACGAAAAATAGAAGTGATCTTGGTCTGAGAATTAATTCGCCATGGTGAATACGGCTGTTAGTCTCGTCCAGTAATCAGCATATGGTTTATCCTATGTTCTTTTACATTGCATAATATATAGGTAGTCCCAATTTACATAGAACCATACTTACATAAAGATTAATTTTAGTTAATGACTGGGCCAGACCCAAAACCCCTCCTAAAAAACTGGAGATGTGATACTCTGATTTGAATCTGGATTCTTCGAGATTGTAACTGCTTTATTATGAGATTTATATGTTTATTCTTTAATATAATTATTTTTAATGTTATGTTATGTCTTTGTGACCCACTAGTACTGTATAATGTATGTCCCAACATTTGTATGTTTTGTTTTATGTAAGGTTTCATGATACAATTCACTTATTTAAGTTGGGGACTGATAGTATTATGAAATTGCATCATTTTAGAACAAAAAACAAATTGATTCTGTTGTATAATTTACTGTTATTTTATATTCAGGTAATGTAATACTATATTAGCCTGAGTATAAGATGAGGTTCTTTCAAAAAAATATCAAACAGTAAAAGTTAGAGATTAATCTTATTATTGTCTGCTGGATGGCCACATGGTAAAGCTGCGACTTACCACTGGATGATCTGGGTCCCACACCTCCATTTCAATAGGGATCCAGGCCTGACCTATTGAATCCCATCCTTCAACCTTCCAGTTGATCCCATCAACTGGAAGGTTCATTCCATCATGGGTGTTGGCTAGCCTGTGATATGACAGCTTAACCAAACTAACCTAATCTTAATATTAGGCTCTGAAATAAATATTTAACTATAAGATGAAGTTTATAATATTAAATAATAAAATATTAGTACAGGAATCCCTTGATTAGTGCGATTAATAAATCCTCGCAATACACCGCATATATCAAAACTGCACTAATCAAACTACAAAACCAATGGGAATAATTATAATGAATCCTGGAAAATATCAAAATTATAAACATGTATTTTTTTTCTCTCTCATTATGTATCTATACACCTATTGCATTACATGTACTTTAAATCATTGAGTAATATGTATAGGAATTTAAAAATTTATAGTAAGAATTAAAATTTATTTTTTACAAAAAAAAAAATTGCATGTCTGTAGACATGAGTACTGGAGAGGAACTGAAGACAAGGCTAATGGCTATTATTAGGTTCAAGCTAAATTTATTAATAAATAAAATTACCAAATGAATTTAAAATATAATGTTCAATTAGATGATAAAAGTTGTAATATTAACAGAATTAAAAAAATAAATAAATTTATTGCTATAAATGAATTTAAAATATAACAATTAGATGATAAAAGTTGTAATATTAACAGAATTAAAAAAATAAATAAATTTATTGCCATGCTCTAATCATGTAGACCAGTGGTTCTCAACCTTTTGGAGCCTAGTGCCCCCTTAGGTGAATACGATTGTTCTGAATTCCCCCCGTTATCTTAACTCAATCCACCAAGGCACAAGGTCGAATGTAAGACTTGGACGAAGTGGCATTTTACACATATATTAAGGGATAGTCACAAATTTTTTTTGCTAACTGAGCAAAACTGCATTATTCAAACCTGCACTAATTAAGGGATTTTTGTATGTATATTTAATAAATTTAAATATTTATTTTCTGTTTGACTATTTTTAATATATACATGAAAATGTTATTGACATACTAAAAAAATAAATTACATACTTTTCAACTTTTTTTTAATAAAGAAAAATATATTAATTTAATACTAATTAGATTAAAATTTTCAGGTTCGTGATGAATATAGAACAGATTTTGATACTGGTAGAGGTGGTTATGGAAAATTAGCACAGCAAAAAACAGTTATACAAAGTACAAATAATGATCAAACTTGAACTGTGTATAGATTTGTCCATTCCCCTTAGTATTCAAATTGAAATTGTGCCTCCAGAATTATTTATATAATAAATTGTATCAGAAAACAATTTTAGAATATTTTTATTAAAAACATTCCAAATTTAAATGAAATCAAATAATGAAATAAAAATATTTGAAAAGAAATTTTAATTTGGATGCATTAATTTTATTTTTTGAATAAATTTTAAATAATTTATTAAGATTGCTCAAATAGAAATCATTTGATTTCTGTATTATTATTTACTGTAAATGGTTTTTCATGGATCTATTTTCAAGTGATTTTTTTTTTTTTAAATGACAATGTCAAAAGTAGATTTGAAAATTATGACATTGATAATTAAATGTGAAATAAAAATGATTCTTGATTCTGTTTCAAGTTAACAATAAATCGTTTTAAATTGTCAACATCATTGCTTTTTTTTTTTGAGAATAACAAATTAATTTTTTGATTGTTTCAGAGCCAAAAAATTTAACAATGACTTGAATATTCTTCCATTAATTCAATGTCAATCTGAGATAAAATTCTTTATATTTAACTGCAGTATCATTTTCTATGATACACTTCTAATTTTTTTTCATTTTTTAATAAAATAAATATTCATCTGGAACCAGATCCATGAGCTATATTCTATAATAAATATCATTTTCATCATCATCACCACCGCCACTATCATCATCATTTAAATTTAATATTTTATAAAATAGCATTTAAAATTCATATGAATTAATATGTTTTCATAAATCTGATATATAAAAATGAATGAAAACTGATCTGAAAATAAAGAAATACAGGCAGTAATGTTGAATTTTTTAATAATTTTCAATATTAATTATTATTTTTGAAATGATATATTATTTTTTATAATAAGTATAATCTGTTAAATAAAATTACGTGAGATAGTAAATCAAACAATAATTTGTTTCCATAATTTGTTTTTTCAATAATAATAATAATTTGTATAATGATTTACTGTGAAATGAATTTTATTGAAATCTTCAAAAAATGGAATGGATTGTAAATTTTAGTATATTGTATTAAATTTCTTTTTAAAATTAAAATTTTTGTAAATTTTATTCTCTAATTCATAAGGATATTTTTTTGCTAAAACGATTAAATTTTATTTGTATCAAATAAATATTATTTTAAATTATTTACATAAATTAAAAATTTTCAGTCCTTGCAATATATGAAATGTACACTATCAAATCTTTGCAGCTTTATTTCTAAAATTGAATGACTTATTATGTTAATAAGATTTTGTTTAAAAAAAAAAAAATGTAAAAGGAATATTCATTGTAAGATAAAAATAATAAACATATTGTTGAAATGAAACTGCTTTTTTAATTTAAAAAGTTTAGCATAAAACTTTATGAAAATAATACCATAAATAATAAGAACAGTAAAAACTAATAGTGTATATTACTGTATTTGCTATTTAGATGAAATTTTAGTAAGATTTAAATTATTGTAATATAATTTAAATCTATGTACTTATGTAGAATCTATGTAGTATGTAATATTGAAATGGCCACTAGTTTGTGTACATGCTATAAATATATATTCTGTAATAATAATTTTGAAAACTAATAAATAAATAAAAAGATTGGAATGTTTTAATTTGGATGGATCTATTCATAGAATTAAAAAAATTTACAATAATAGTATCTTGTATTCTCAGTTTTGAAACTGGTGCAGAATATTATTATAAATGCTGAGTTTTAAAAAAGATTATTGTAGGTAATTTTATATCAGTTTGGGTGGACTTAATGTATATCGATATATTTGATTTTAGTGCTAAATTTATTCATAAACTTTCATAATTTTGATATTAGTGCCATGTGATTATAGTACTGCATATATTCATGAAACTCATTTTAATATTTTTATAGAAGTGGCTGGCTTACAAGTCAGTTAAATAAAATGTTTTTATATCCGATATACGATTTAATTTAAAGAAACTTTACTACAAAAGTTTATTACCACAAAATATATTTAATGAATGGGATGCAGTGAATTGGTTGTCCCAATTATCATCATCAATATGTGGTGACGATAATTTGCGACAATAAAGGAATAAGCGTGCGAAATCCATGTTTCTGAGCACGTGCGAACCGGACCGGAAGTGCTGCCATTACTATTTTCTCTCGCTTCGAATCTTTAATCGCGTCTTTTAGAATGGCATTACTATTTTCTCTCGCTTCGAATCTTTAATTGCGTCTTCTGGAAAGTGTCGCCATTACTATTTTCTCTCGCTTCAAATCTTTAATCACGTCTTTTAGAAAACTAAATCCCAATCTCAAATATAAATTTTGTTTTAAATTATCATAGTTTACTTCTATTTATGTTTGTACACTTCCTTTTGTTATTTGACTTCAATTTTTGGCTTTTTCAAAACAACAAAAAACTCACCTTTATTTCCACCGGTAACACATTTTTTGAAAACAATTTGATTCCAATTCAGACCACAAAGAATTGCATAATATAATCACCAATTCTTTAGGACAGCGTTTCCCAAACTATGATCCGCGGAAGCTCAATAAGTATTCCGTAAAAAATTATGAAAATTAATGTCTCATATGATTTAATTAAAATACTGTGCCAAGTTGAAACTGGAGGAGTCTCATATGATTTAATTAAATTATTGTGCCAAGTTGAAACTGGAGTCGCCAGTTTATTTTAGATAATTACAATTTGATGATAAATGCGTATTTTACCAAATTTATTTATTATTAATGTCTACCTATACTATAAAATAACCAAAGTGTTTGGATAATTACAATTTGATGATAAATGCTTATTTTACCAAATTTATTTATTATTAATGTCTACCTATACTATAAAATAACCAAAGTGTTCCGAAAAATTTCAGGATTTATGAAGTGTTCTCAGTTTGGGAAACGCTGTTTTAGGAAGACGGTATAGTTGAATAAAATTTTCATCTGTTAATTCAAATGCATGATTTCTTAATTTTAAAATGTATTTGAGCTTCCCTACGTCAAATTTGTCTTTCTTCCTCTTTCAGAAGAATTTTCATTCTAAAATAACGAGCCGCCATGCTAAAATTTATCACATAGAATAGCATAAAATCCGCGAAGTAGCGAAGCTTAAATTTTAGTAGCGCATGGTTTCAAAAAGTAGCAAAATTTGCGAAAAATAGCGCGATCTGGCAACGCTGCATAGACCCCCCCTGGTGTTTGTGCTACCAACAAATAGACAAGTACGTCATTCACCATGTGACTATCGATTCTTATCGATGGCCTATATTCCAAGCTTCATGTATCACTTTTGTTTTTTAGCTTGATTTGTTTCTTCTTTATTCAAAATTATAGCAATTGTAGACAATTCTTTTTCACTTTCGCCGAAAAGCGTAAACTGAGCCATCTCAAAAAACACTGACTACAAACTGACCAAACCACGGATATGTATGAATCGACCTTTATGCAGATTAAAGTACTCTGGTAATACTCGAACCACAGATGCAACAAGTCTTTCGGCACGGAGCCATACTCGAGCTAAGATTTCCCTATTTGTGTCAGTTCTTTATGAGTGCAAAGACGCCTTCTGTCGTATTTTTCTTATTACTTGAATAGTCCAATATCTCAATCCGTAGGTGATATTAAAAATCTTTCAAAATAAAAGTTGTTTTGTTTTTTACAGTTCTATCCAATTATGCCCAAATCGTCATAAGTTTTCATTTGGCATTTCAAAGTTGACTCGTTGTGCCCCTACTTCCTGTGGGCCCACAAAATTTTTATCATGACCTTTCGATTCTCCGGATATGCTTTGGTTATGAAAATTTTTCTCCCTATCTCCTACATCGTCGCGTTTCCGAGAAAAAAAGGATGGTACGGGTGGTAAGATACATCCTGTATATCTTTAAAATTTTTTAAATAATTCAATAAAATGAAGTATAAAATTACAAGTGATTTTATTTTATTTTTAATTCATATTGTAGTTATAGGATATACCAACGATATTTAAAATATTTTGCTGATTATAGTTATAGGCACTATTTAAAATTCTACTGCCAACTTCTTCAGAGTGGTGGGCGTTCATGGCCAGCAATATTTTTTTTAACTGTGTCATGACTTTTTAAATTTTCCTTAATCTATAAAAATCCATAAAATGGATGAGCAGTACTACTACTACTAAAGCGTAATTGTAGTTGTCTGTGGCCAGTTTCTGCAAAATTATAATATCGCTTTCATCTGATACAAAAAACTGTAAAACTTAAAACCAACGGTCCAGATTTTTAATTTTTACCACGGAGCAAGAATTTTCAAAATCCAAATATTTATACACTACTTTTTTTTAACAAAAAATTAAATAAAAATAAGGGTCATTTTTATATTAATGATTATTTACATTTATGATGATTTATGCACTATTAAATAATACGAAGACAAAAAGATACATTTGATCCATTATTCAAATTTCCAAGGTAATTGCTAAAGTCATTGTATGGTCCGTCGCCGTCGCTAGGACCTGTCGACGGACCGAACAGTGACTTTAGTAATTGCCCCTGTGGAGCGTCATCTAAGCGTACAAATGGAAGTTTGTGTATTAATATTTCTAATCACAAGAAAATATTGATTATCCATGAAATAAAAAACAAATTTTTATAATTTTTTCCTCCGAATTTGACCGTGTCCCTAAAATATCCAAACTTCAATCGTGTTTATTTCAAAGATCCTTTCTAATTCTGATATTAAAATACGTGGTTATAATCATCCACCATCTTTCACGTGTATCGAAAGAAACAACTAAAGAGAAGTTTCTTTTCTCTGCTGGTGATCTGCTAATTCTGTCATGTTTTTCTTCCTACTTTCTTATACTTTTCTCACTGTCCTTCTTTTTCAAAGGATTAAGAAAGTGGTAGATCACCAATGAAAAAAATTACCGTTTAATCACTTATGATATACGGATGAATGTGCCCTCTATTTCTGTCGATAAAGTTTCACCGATTAGTAATCTGACAATGATTAATAAGTAGTATTTTAACACCACTTTTCAATCATTGTCAGATTACTTATTAGTCATACACTCCAGGGACTATATCATGCCTCTAGGCGAACCATAGTATTTCTAAATTCATTACAGTACTTAATATATTCTGTTGCAAAAAAATCGACTTAGATTTGCTATAGGCGTGATGAAGCGGTGCCTCTCAAAGTCCCTCAGTTTCTCATACAACTGACAGATACATCGTAGAGGCATCTTCATAGACTTCTAAACGTAATGAAAAGCAAAAATGATCAGATGTATCCATTCTTAAGAATGCCACTCCTTATATTGGGCCTCAGATTTGCTCTTCTCATGAGCTCTTAAAACGCCCTGTGAAGTTCATTGGCAATGAAATTTTAATCATTTTTATATCTAGCTGAAAGGTATTTAGCCAAGTTTATATTTAGCGGAAAGGTATGCCAAGTTTCGCAGTTCTTACTCTATTTTTTAGAGATGCGTTTTTTTAACAGTGTATCTTGTCTGGAAATAGTCATAAAATGGGAGGCACTATTCTTTTTCTTTTTAAATTGGATAATTTTTATTTCTTGGGATAAAAATTTAGTTTAGTGACATCTCTATATGCAGCTTTTAAATTTAGAGGCAAATAATCATACAATATTTAAATTCATAATTAATTTATTTAGTTGCCTCTTATCTGTTAATCTTTAATCTTACATTTGTTCTTCCCGAATAAATTACCGTATTTGTCGGCTTATAAGATGTTGCGGCATGAAAGACTCATCCTAATTTTGGGAACGGTAAATTTAAGAAGAAAAAAATTATCATTAATACGATGGAAATTTAAAATCCAATAAAATAAAATCCTAGAAGCCATTAAGGAAAGGTATAGGATAATTACTCTTATTATTTTAGTACTTTCAACTTCAGATTCGTTACTATAGTTCCCGGCACGAAAGTTGGAGGAAAATGACGCATGCGTATTTCAGAAAATGTTATTCAACCAATCAGAAACGGTCAGGAAACAGAGCATTACTTATTCCAGATACTTCCGTTAGTGAAATCGCAGACGACATAGGCTTATCTTTTGCAATATGATAAAAGGTTAATTTATACTGTTTTTCGCGTTATTTATAAGGCTTTTTATTATTATAAATAAACGTAAGACTGCTTAATGGCATCTACTTAATATTATTAAAACTGTACTTAGTTTATTAAGTTCTTTATTTTTAATTATATAATTAAAAATGCAATTTGTTTATTATGCACTTATTATATAGGTGCATTATCCATTATGATGACAGAATTATTAGGAATGTAATTAATAATTGAAAGGTAGAAGTGATATGTATATTTGATTTAACTGGAACAAACCACATCTGTTTTTTTGTTTTTAACAGATTTTTTATCACTATAATTTTAGTGCATGCAGGATAAAAAATATATTTTAGATTAAAATAATATATCGATAGTATTGCAATTCAAGAGGGGGAATTCCAAAATGATAGATATTGTTAAGAAAATCAATAACAGGCCTGTTTGATTTTAATAAATAAACATACACAAATCATTATTTTAATTTTTTTTATAATTAAATAAATATTTTAAAAATTTATATAATAATATCATTTTTCTTTCAGCCTTCGAATATAAATATTCAAAAAAGTTTGTAATATATAATATTTTGCTCGGTTCATTTTATACTATTTATACAGTAGATATATTAATTTATCGTAGGGTTACTTTAGCTCGAGTTACTAATTTGTTATTGTTTTCTGTGAAAAAACTTTATCAAATTATGTTAATTTAGATTTCAATTATATAAAATTTGCTTTAAAAGAACAATTTATATTTAGTTTTCTACTTAAATTAGAATCTAAATAGGAGCTAAAATAACTTTTTATAGTATGTTTTTTGTTATTTTGATATTTATAATATAGTACAGTACACTGTAGTTAATTTATGTTATTTATTTTAATTTTCTTTAACGTTATTAAAATTTCTTGAGGTTTTATGTAAATTAATAATATAATTACAATGAAACCTGTTAAAATGGCCACCTTGACAGAGTGATCAGCTGGCTAGAAATCAAATTTAAAAAGCTAGTTTGTTTCCCATAGGATGTAATGCTATTTTTGTTCCGTATAATGACCGCTTGTCTAATGTGTATATTGACACTCATTTAGATTGGTTTTAAAAAATTTTAACCTGCTAAAGTGACCAAGAAAATTAATTTCGCGGAGGAATTACTGCATTTTCTTTAGAATTTTTTCCATTAGATAAAATTCTAATAATTAATAATTGAAAGGTAGAAGTGATATGTATATTTGATTTAACTGGAACAAACCACATCTGTTTTTTTGTTTTTAACAGATTTTTTATCACTATAATTTTAGTGCATGCAGGAAATAGGAATAATTAACTTTTAAACATAAATTTATTTACTACTTTACATATCAATAAAAAAAATTTTTACAATGATTTTCCAAACTATATTAAAATATATTTAAGTGCTAAATAATTCTTAAAATACTAAAATATTTACAAAAGATTTATAAATTATAAAACATAATTCACAAACTGTAAGATGCATTTCGGTCTTTGACCCTCTTCAGTTACAGCACGGTGTGAACTTTTTTTTGAAATTTTCATTTTAAATAAGTTTATAACAATCTTTACTTGTATTTTTCAATTAAAATTGAAGCTGCCATTTCTTCACGACAAAAATAAACTAAAATTTACTTTTCATATTTAAAATAATTTTACTTTTTATATCTAAATTAATTTTATGTATTTAAACTTGAACTAAGTTACCTCTATAATTATCCATCTATTAAGTATTTTTTACGTAAAATTTATACTTTTAGAATATTCCAGTATTATTCTGTAAATTGAAGGCTATTTCGTTATTCCTAAAAAAGGAGAAATATCTTTTTAT
Source organism: Olivierus martensii (assembly GCA_000484575.1). Lineage (NCBI taxonomy): Eukaryota > Metazoa > Arthropoda > Arachnida > Scorpiones > Buthidae > Olivierus > Olivierus martensii. The sequence goes on from AYEL01079465.1 coordinate 21,238, forward strand.
CTTATTAATAATTTAAACCTGAGTATATCTAAGTGTTACCTGAATGCAAGAAATTAACGCCTGCTGTTCTCTTTTTAATAATGTGGATCCAAATTATTATTAAGATAAAAAGATATTTCTCCTTTTTTTAGGAATAAAGAAATAGCTTGCAATTTATTGAATAATACTGGAATATTCTATAAGTATAAATTTTACGTAAAAAATATTTAATAGTTGGATAATTATAGAGGTATCTTAGTTCAAGTTTAAATACATAAAATTAATTTAGATATAAAAAGTAAAATTATTTTAAATATGAAAAGTAAATATTTGTTTATTTTTGTCGTAAAGGAATGGCAGCTTCAATTTTAATTGAAAAATACAAGTAAAGATTGATATATAAAGTATTTTAATTTAAATTTGACGTTGCGACATGCACATATACAGTTTAGTAATAATTATAATACAATATATGCTTGTTAAAAGACTGTTCGTCAGAAGGTGATAGGAGCTATATGTCGTCACTATTTCTTGACTAAAAGTGACGATTTTATTATATATAAATATACAGTTTGGGTATTAAATAGAAATCTACAGGCCACCTAATATCCACTAGCTGAAAACGGCTCTTTTGGATTTTCCCGTTTCTCCGCGATTATCTCTGCGACCGTGCGGGCTACAGAGATAATTTATGCAACAAATTCAAGCACTGATCAGGCTCTATCTAAATTTCCTAATTTGGGGTTCCTGGGGTGTACCTTTCCCACTAAAAACGGGAAAAACGAAAAAAATGCGGTCACTGTTTATGGTTTTTCTAGATTTTCTCGTCACCTATTAGGAACAGAGAAATAATTTATGCACCATTTTATTCGTCGATTCATTACGTTGAATTTGGTATTCAAAGTGCCCAACTTGTTGTTAAATCAAAATATACAGTCCGGCTAATATCCATTAGTTGAAAACGGCTTTTTTGGATTTTCCCGTTTCTCCGCGATTATCTCTGCGACCGTGCGGGCTACAGAGATAATTTATGCAACAAATTCAAGCCCTGATCAGGCTCTATCTACACATCTTAATTTGAGATTCCTGGGGTCTACCTTTTCCTCTAAAAACGGGATAAACGAAAAAAATGGCGGTCACTGTTTCTGGTTTTTCTCGATTTTCTCGTCACCTATTAAGAACAGAGAAATAATTTATGCACCGTTTTATTCGTCGATTCATTCCCTTGAACGTGGTATGCAGTATGCCCCACTTGTTCTTAAATCAAAATATACAGGCCGGCTAATATCCATTAGCAGGAAACGGCTGTTTTGTTTTCTCCGGTTTCTCCGCGATTATCTTTGTAAACCTGCGGGCTACAGAGATAATTTATGTACCAAATTCAAGCCCTGTTCAGGCTCTATCTAAATTTCCTAATTTTGGGTTCCTGGGGTGTACCTTTTCCTCTAAAAACGGGATAAACCGAAAAAAATGGCAGTAACTTTTTCTGGTTTATCTCGATTTTCTCGTCACATATTCGGAATAGAGAAATAATTTATGCACCGTTTTATTCGCCGATTCATTACGTTGAATTTGGTATTCAATGTGCCCAACTTGTTGTTAAATCAAAATATACAGGCCGGCTAATATCCATTAGTTGAAAACGGCTCTTTTGGATTTTCCCATTTCTCCGCGATTATCTTTGTAAATGTGCGGGCTACAGAGATAATTTATGCAACAAATTCAAACCCTGATCAGGCTCCATTTAAAGCATCTAATTTCGGATTCCTAAGAACTATTGTTCGCACGAAAACCGGCCAAAACGAAAAAAAATGGCGGCCACTTTTTTCGGTTTTTCTCGAATTTCTCCTCACCTATTAAGAACAGAGAAATACCGTATGCACGATTTTATTCGTCGCTGAATTCCCTTGAATTTGATATGCATTTAGCCCCACTTACTCTAACGGAAAAGTCTACAGACAGCCTAATATCGAGCATACCATTCTGGCAATTCCAATTTTTCCCTTTCTCCGCGATTTTCTCTTTAACCGTGCAGCCTATAGAGATAATTTATGCACCAAATTCAAGCCCTGATCAGGCTCCATTTAAAGGATCTAATTTCGGATTCCTAAGAACCAATTTTATATATTACTACTATATTACTACGAATTTTTCGTAGTAATATAGCATTTTCACCAAAAAAAACAGTATTTTTGAAAAAAATGTTACATCATTATCTGAACGACAAAAGCAGTAACATTGGGAAATTGAATTTTTCGTAGAAATATAGCATTTTCACCAAAAAAAACAGTATTTTTGAAGAAAATTTTACATCATTATCTGAACATCATTATCTGAAAAGCAGTAACATTGGGAAATTGAATTTTTCGTTGAAATTTAGCGCTTTCACCAAAAAAACAATATTTTTTAAAAAAATGTTACATCCCTACCTGAATGACATAAGCATTGACAGTGAATTTTTCGTAGAAATATAAGATTTTCACCAAAAAAAAACAGTATTTTTGAAAAAAATGTTACATCATTATCTGAACGACAAAAGCAGTAACATTGGGAAATTGAATTTTTCGTAGAAATGTAGCGTTTGCACCAAAAAACACTATTTTTGTAGAAAATGTTACATTCGTATTTGAATAACAATAGCAGTAGCAGTGGAAAACTGAATTCTTCTAAAAAATGTAATATTTTCACCAAAAAACAGTATTTTTCAAGAAAAGGTTACATTTCTACCTGAACGACAGAAGCAGTAACATTATAAAATGAATTTTTCGTTAAAATGTAGCGTTTTCACCAAAAGAAACAGTATTTTTGAAGTAAATGTTACATCATTATCTGAACAACAAAAGCAGTAACATTGGGAAATTGAATTTTTCGTTGAAATGTAGCGTTTTCACCGAAAAGACAGTATTTTTTTTTTAAATGTTACATCCCTACCTGAACGACATAAGCAGTGATAAGGGGAAATTGAATTTTTTGTAGAAATGTAGCGTTTTCACCAAAAAAAACTATTTTTGAAGAAAATTTTACATTCATGTTTGAACAACAATAGCAGTAACGGTGGAAAACTAAATTCTCCTAAAAAATGTAACATTCTCACCAAAAAAACAGTATTTTTCATGAAAATCTCACATTCGTACCTGAATGACAGAAGCAGTAATATTGGGAAATTGAATCTTTCGTCGAAATGTAGCATTTTTACCAAAAAAACAGTATTTTTGAAAAAAATGTTATATCATCATCTGAACGACAAGAGCAGTAACATTGGGAAATTGAATTTTTGGTTGAAATGTAGTGTTTGCACCAAAAAAACTGTATTTTGAAGAAAATTTTACATTCATATTTGAACAAAATAGCAGCTTAATGCATATCAAATTCAAGGGAATTAAACGGTGCATACTGTATTTCTCTGTTCGTAATATGTGAGGAGAAATTCGAGAAAAACCGAAAAAAGTGGCCGCCAGTTTTTTCGTTTTGGCCGTTTTTCGTGCGAACAATAGTTCTTAGGAATCTGAAATTAGATCCGGGCATGAATTTGGTGCATAAATTATCTCTGTAGGCCACACGGTTGCAGAGATGTCTTGAATTTGGTACATAAATTATCTCTGTAGGCCGCACGGTTGCAGAGGCACGGTTGCAGAGATAATCGCGGAGAAAGAGAAAATTGCAAATTGCCAGAAAGGTATACTCGATATTAGGCCGTCTGTAGACTTTCCCGTTAGAGAAAGTGGGAAATAATGCATATCAAATTCAAGGGAATTAAACGACGAATAAAATCGTGCCTACGGTATTTCTCTTTTCCTAATAGGTGAGGAGAAATTCGAGAAAA
>AYEL01079468.1:0-18829 GCA_000484575.1 Olivierus martensii
AGTTGTTTTTGAGTTTGAGCGTCATCCTCATCCAACAAAGCTTGCAATTCACTGTCTTCAAACTTTTTTGGTGGTCTTCCACGTTCTTCGTTTCTTACATCAAAATCACCACTTTTGAATTTATTAAACCACTCATAGCATTGTGATTTACCAAGAGCATCTCACCGTAAGCTTCAACAAGCATTCGATGTGATTCTGCAGCAGTTTTCTTCAAATATTAACAAAAAATCAATGATGTCCGCAAATCGTAACTTGTAGGCACAAATGTTGACATTTTCAGCACGTAAAAAACATGCGTTATTGTATGAAACTTGTATGGTTTTGATTTGGATGTTGTTGACAGATGTCAAAAGTAAACATTGGCGCTGATGACGCGGTTTGACGAAAGGTACATTGACAGGTGGCTAATTATTGGCAAATTCCGATTTCATATTTACACACCTGATACATTCATTATTGTTTCTATTTATTATATAATATTAAATAAAAAAAAATATAGAATTAGTATTTTAACGAAAGAAGAAATGCTAATGTTTAAATTATATAAAATCTGTGGCACCAGCGGCTATATATAATATTTTACAGGCCTTAGCTTTGCGTGGACAATATCATGATCTGACACCAGTCAGTCTCACTGGAAAGATACTGACAAAACAGGCTGGTTTGCCTAACAGATGATGATGTGGGTTATAATTGTGAGTAAGAATGGAGAGGTGCTCAAGGACACAGTGACAAACAGCCCGTATGGTTAATACCTTGATCTTTATTCTCAAGAAAGAGAATTACATCTTATCCTACAAAGGGAGGATAAGATGTAATTATCCTACCTTGATTATCCTACAGAGTCCGGACAAACTTTAACTTGACAAGATTATAACACGACAGTTCACAAAGTACTAACAGTTCCTTTGTCTTGGTAAACCCTTTTATAACTGTGGTGGTGACGATTGGTGGTTTTGTGGGAGGGGTCCTTCTCCATAGCAGTGTTGCTCTTGTACAAATTCAACTCTTTCCAGATGAATTTTTCTTCTATCCACCTATTGGTGGTGGAGCGGTGCCCTGTCGTATTCCAGCTGACACGTGTCAGTTGTAAAGCTGTCAGTAGGGGAAGAGATTGATTGCAACTCTTCCTGTCCTGTCTTCCTGAACTTCTCTGTCAACAATAAAGGTGGAAAAAGGACTGAGACTTGTGGTTACTGGCTTGTCTCAATTTGGTGGAAACTAGGAAGTGCCAGTTATAGAAATAGGATAATGATTCCCTGTGTTCTATTTGTATGTGCGATGGCAATCGACTCAAGCGTCTAACTTCAATGGAGGCTGGAGATCAACTCTTTGCATCTGTTCGTTACGAGTGTTGGTGGTCGACTCATACGTCTCTCTCTCTTACAGAAACTGGAGATTGATTCCCTGCATCCGTCTTCAACGAAGGCTGGTGGTCGACTCCCTGAGGAATGCCGCTAGGCCTGGGACTAAACGTCTTACCTTTGCCCTGAGATTTCCGGGCTCGATGTATTTTGGACCTTGTTTATAACTTTGTTTATTGCGATAGCCTCCTTCTTAGGATATCTGCACAAACACGGTCCCTGCTCCCAACGTAACCCTTGTTTTTTTTTTGGATTTATGTTGCTAGGAACGAAGTTACGTGCAGGGCAGTGTCACCCGATGTTTATTTTCCCCTCGATTCTCATAATTCGTCTCTCCCTTTTTTAACTTCTTTGTTCTCTGTATTAATTTATCTTATTTTATAGAAATTACAAATCATATTTTCCATGGTCCTCACAAATCACTATAATTTCAATCTTGCCTAAACCAAGATATATAGAGGAATATTTTAGTATGTTACCAAACTAATGTTCAATTGTAATTGATTAATCTAGTAGTATTAAAGATACTGCGATTTTATATTGCTTAAGCAACAATGATTTTTATTTGATTATAATATAAGATAATTCTTAATGACAAAATAATTTCTTTTTTTTTCAATAATGCCATAACTTAGACAATACAAATAAATTTATTATTATATTATTAATATTTATCTATGGTAATTTAATTAATAAATGATGCCATATCTAATGAAAATTATTTTATGAATTAATTTTATTAAAAGTTTTAAATAGATTTTTAAAAATTTTTAGTATTTTAAATTTACTTCATCATAATCCATTTATTGAATGATATACTGGTAGTTTAAAATTAACTTTTTATACCAAAAATTTTTATAAAAGTGAAATTTTTTAAGAGTTCGATGGCAATCGACTCAAGCGTCTAACTTCAATGGAGGCTGGAGGTCAACTCTTTGCATCTGTTCCTTACGAGTGTTGGTGGTCGACTCATACGTCTCTCTCTCTTACAGAAACTGGAGATTGATCCACAAAGGATTAAATGAAATTGCACAAGGTTTAAATAGATTTGCAAAAAGTTTAAACAAATTCGTGTACAGTTTAAATATATTTGCAAAAGGATTAAATCAATTTGTAAAAAGTTGAAATAAGTTTAAAATCTTATATAGCATTCGCAAATTTGTGTCGTATAGATGTATGCAGCTTAGTTTGTGGTAGTTTGCCATTTTTGAGAGCACTGCATTAGGGTGGATTCACACTGCGTCCGAATCGAGAATCGGACCCCACTTGTAATCGTGAACGATTTGTCCGACTGTCGGCTGTAGCATTGACATACGGCAGCAGCCGACTACTCGTAGCTAATCAAATTGTCCTTAAGTAACCCAAGCTCAACTAATCAAGATAACTGTTATATAGCTACCGTTTAATTTTAAAACAAAATGGCGAAAATATTGGATGATGATACATTATTTGAAATAGTTTCAAAATCTACATTATTGATGTTGAAGAAATGTAGTTTTGATTATAATCATATAAATCGTTAAAGTTTATTAATGTCCGTTATATCAATTAGATGAATGTATAAGAATATGAACAGTTATCGAAATGTTCCATCCAGGAAGTTATGTGATAATCGGTATAACGTAAATTTATTAAAAAAAACTTTGAGGCAAAATAAAAGCATTAAACTAAATAAATACGTAGCAGCGACGGTCTTTTAATATGGAAGTTTCTTATTGGTGGCTGCTATCCGACTGTTCAGCCTCGATTTCAAAATATTCAACTTTTCGAATCGGTCCGACTCCGACGCATAGTCGGATCAATCGGGTCGGTTGCTATAGAAACACGACTACAAGTCGGGTCTGACTCTCGAGTCGGACGCAGTGTGAATCCACCCTTAGACGTACTGTAGCGCTTTAATCAAATAATCGCTGCATCCGGAAACAAACATGTGAAAACAATACATAAATTGTAAATTACCGCTAACAAAGTTTTAGAGTTCCAGCTAACGAACGCCGACGCCCTGCGTTAAGTAAGTCTAACTGTTCTGCGTTAAAATCGAGGTTATTGGGAATGGATTGATTGGGTTTTAGAGGTTTTTCTTCAGGGTGAGTTGGGGCCCCCCGCATCGCGGGGTCTGCTGACCATCAGCTACGCCACTGTTCATCCCTTCAAAGCCAAGTGACTGTTCTTGGACTGCTCCTCATCCAGTTTTATTAACCCCTCTTCATCCCTTCAAAGCCAAGTGACTGTTCTTGGACTGCTCCTCATCCAGTTTTTTAACTGAAAATTAACATTAATTTGTTAATTGACATAATAAAAGGGGACGGACTTTTGTTGGTAAGATTGGTCTATGCTTACAACTCGCATTAATTGAATATTTGCTCGCACTGACAAGGACTGGTTACGTCATTGATTGTAAAGTTAACGAAACTAACTGAGAAAAACTCTATTATTTTTGAATGATATCGGTAGAGAGAATGGAATGCTGTACTTGTCAAATAAACTCATAACTACACCTGAGAGAGAACCAAGGGAGTCGAGGTCATAGGTCCTGATTAAAGTAAACAAGTATAATTTTATTTTGACAGTTTTCTGCACCAATAGGATGCAAGAAATAGTACAGTGGATTCCGCTTAATTGGGACACGTCGGGACTAAACCATTTTGGTCCAATTAAGCGGCTGTCCCAATTAAACGAACTAATAATAAATTCTAAAATAAAATATGTAATACGTAAATAAATAAATAATTAGGTAAAAAAAATAATAATTAGGTACCTATTTTAATGTTTTATTAAAATAGGTACCTAATTATTAGCTTTTTATCGATCTCATCTAACTTCTTCAACACTGGGCCGCTGATATTCACGCCTCGCTCGCTAACTATAGAATTCCATTGATCTAATGCTTCTTCGACTTCTGGATTCTTTCCATCGCGCTTTCTTTTGGATGTTCCCAGAATTTCTTTCTGTAATGCCCGTTACTCACGCAGTTGATTTTCTTGTTGTAGGACTCGCGCTATGGTAGATTTTAGTTTATTTCAGCGAGTCTACCATGGCTTGTATTAAATGGCTGGCTTTTAATTTTACCCAGCAAAACAATTTTACTCGAAAGTGTAAAATCCTTTCTTGGCATCTCGGCAAATATTTAAAAATTTTAAATAAAATCAACACTGTAAATGAATATCGCTAGATATCAGCAATGAAATTTTATTTGAAAGTGTAAAATCATTTCTTGGCATCTTGGCAAAGATTAGTTTTTCTTGAAAGTGTAAAATCCTTTCTTGGCATCTTGGCAAAGATTTAAAAAGCAAAGCAATTTTATTCGAAAGTGTAAAATCCTTTCTTGACATCTTGGCCAAGATTTAAAAATTTTAAATGTGCAAAATCATTTCTTAGCATCTTGGCAAAGATTTAAAAATTTTAAATAAAATCAACACTGAAAATAAATATCGCTAGGTACAGTAACGATAGACTCTTATGTAGACGCACACTTGCCAGATTCACGACGATAGATAACTGATTCTCATCACGCTACCGAATACAGTATTGTTATGCATTATTTATCAACGATGATATTTACTTATAATTTTACCAAAAAATGGATGTTTATATTAGTGCGGCGACAGTGTGTCGATGATGTATATGTAATAAGACGATAACAAACGACTCGCTCCATTGTGTTAGTCTATATTGTCTTGTAGAAAGGTCTAACCTGAAAAATTACCGGTACAATAAAATGTTATAATTTTTATATAGATAAGGGTTTTTTAAGAAAGCACACAAGTATTAGTGTACGTAGTGTTGCCATATTTTCGAAAAAATCCCTAAAATATATCAAAAATTGAAGATTTCTTTTCTGCTACTATCCCAATTAAGCAAAAAGTTTTCCCAATTAAACGTTTAAATTATGTATTAGTTTATTAGTTTGGTTTTCGTTCTTTGAGATTGAGTTTTCCCAATTAAACGTTTAAATTATGTATTAGTTTATTAGCTTGGTTTTCGTTCTTTGAGATTTGATTCAATTACGCGGCTATCCCAATTAACCGGGTCCCAATTAAGCGGAATCCACTGTATTTCCCTTGTCAAATGAAAAGTTTAGTTTCGTTTTGAAGCTTCTCTTCAGTTTGACATGATTGGCGAATTTAAAGAAAATAGAAGTAAAAAAAGAAAGAATTTTTAACAGTTTGCACAAAGTGTTTGCATTGGCTGTGGCTCTCCTCTGCCTTTGGCTCAGCTCTCCTCTTCAACTGTCTCTGGTTGGATGAATGTCATCGTTTTTGTGTTCGTCAGTTCTTTGCCTTCAGTTCAACTAAAGAAAATATGAAAAAAAGAAGAAAAAAAGATTCTTTCTCATAGATATATTCATGGGTCTATCTGTCTTTCTCATGTTAAACCACACTACAGCCCCATTAAAGTTAGGATTAGGTTTTAACTTTGTATTTTTGTTAGTTTTATTCTGTACTATTTGTCTTCGATTCATGTTATATTTGATTTCTAATTATTTGTATTATTATTATTTTATATTAAATAAATATTATATTATTTAGTTATATATAGTTTAATTGTTGATTATTTCCGCATTACTCGCTTTATTTCTGGACCCGTCGCTTACCCACATCACTCAGTGTTTCGGCCACAATCCTGACGTAAGCTCACCAAAATATTCTTTACTGTATTGGAGCAACACGGTCTAAATTGCTTCTGGTGTCAGACCTGACGTTTCATCATTATAGACGGGCGCACACGTAATTCTTCGACCTCTCTGACCGCACAATTTGGTGTCAGGGATATGGTGTCGAAAAATACAACACTTTTGTCAATAAAACTCCTCAGGACCCACAAAAGTATTTTTTAATTAAAATTTAATTAAGAAATTTTTCATTTTGCTTTTAAGAAATTTGTTTCTCATCAATAATTTAGTATTATAAATATATTAAACAAATGTTTCTGAGTCTCATTTCTGACGAATTTTGGCATTTGTAAAAATGCATTGTTTTCTTTCTTGCAAATGGTTAAATATTTGCAGGGAATACCTACCTATATTTACAGTTTAAAATATTTACGTTTGGGCTCAAAGAAGTTTAAAAATTTATCAAATAATATAATGACATAAAATGGTTATCTTTTTATTTGTTTTTGTTTAAAGACTTTAACTTTTAAATAAATTCAATATTTGTTTATACTTAAACTGAAAATGGTATGCCAGAAATATGTAGGAATGTCGAATATTTTCATTATTAAATAATATAAGACTATTGTATTTAAATCTAATTGATTTTCTTTTACTGATTTTTCTATAATTGTAATCTTTATTCTTTTAAAACTGGATAAGCATCGACTTGCATTCCTATATCTAAATACATTAATCTTTATTTTAGTCATTTGTATTTTTGATGACAATATAAATTTTATTATATATTTTTTATTGCTGTATTAGTTCTCATCTTAATGTGCAATATATTATTGCTAAGATATTATGATATATATGTGATATACATTATATATATATACAGTATATACTGAATCATTGTTATACTTTGTTATATGTTTACTATTGTTATACTTTGTTAATTAATCATTATGATACTTTGTATAACAATGATTCTTAACGAATTTGTCTCAATTGTCTGCGAAATTATAATATATATGAATATATATATATATATATATATATGATTAGAGTTTCTGCATACTTCTCTAACAAACTACAATATATATATATATATATATATGGCATAATTTTTAATAAAAGATATGTTAAGCATTGTTGCATATTTTTATTATGAGTTTTAATATTGTGTCGTCCTATATAAATATAATTGATTTTGATATTCTGCGAAAAATTTTTAATGATTAAAAGCTTTCCGTAACTTCGAAAAGATTACGAAGAACTGCTATAAAACGTAAACAGGATATACATTTATGTATATAGAGTTGATTTTGATCAGTACGAACTGATACACATATCGATTAATGTAAGTATTGACGACATAAATATAGGTATAATATTCGTTTATTAATTATTACTGTTCTGCCAGCTTAAAACGCTTCTTGCAAATATTTACTATAACTCCGTCTCACTCTCAACTGATAGTGACGTCACGCGATCTTCGGTTGTAACTATGAGAGTTTAATATATATATTAGTATATTCTTGAAGTTGTCAGGTTAAGATTTGTTCGAAAGCTGAACTGTGAAAGGATGAAATTTAAAAACAGTTTATGTAGAGATTAAAAACTGTAAGTAGAATTTCACAAGGAGTGGAACCATCAATGTCAGTGCAGAACTAATTCAATACATACACAATGGTAAAACATCACTATGCACCACAGGAATTGTTTGCCCTTGTTACAGCAGTGCATCAATGCTGCAAGCTGAAATCCATTCATTGTTCCTTGTGGTGCTCAGTCAGCATGCGGGTCACCCACTAGCATCACTGGCTTACATCTCTAGCTGTTAAAAACTAAATTATAAAAATAAAAACCAAAAAATAAAACTCAAAGCCTTTTAGCAGTCAAAAAACTTTAAACAGAAACATTTTCAATGCACTTCAAGACTTACCTATTACGGACCAACTACACAAAATAAACAAACATAACAAAATTTAAAGGGCAGGACCACATCTTAAAAATTTGTATAACTTTTATAGTTTTTGTAATCTATTCAATGTATTCACTTAGAAGATCTGATGCCTAACAAAATATATGGCTTTGCAGGCAGGTGGTGCTAAGGAGAGTGCTTCCAGATGTGGTCCTGTGATCCTAAACTGAAATGTCAACTCATCATGTGGTGCATTTTAAACATGTTTCATTTGAACACACCATATACCATATTACTTCGAATTTAAGCTGCACTTTTTAATCAAATTTTTAAGACGTAAAATTTGGGTTCAACTTAAATTCAAAGTGAATATTTTAAATTTTTTAACATCTTATTTCTCCTGATCTTCTACTCCCCAACGATTGGGGTTTTGCTTTATGCTCTACGCATGCGCATAGTATTACGAATGTTGGTAACAGTTTATTCGATGGTCCCCCGTTCGTACTTTTCTGATTTAGTCCAATTGCTGTTTGATAGTAGTTGTATAGAATCACATCGTATCTGGCCATATTTTAATTGTAAGAAAAATCACGAATTACTGTAATGCTGTTTATAACTACTGATAGAAACAGATTGCCACCTTTTATTATTTTAAACAAAAAACTGTACCCAAGGAAAATTTTCCTAAGGATGTTATAATTTGAGCACAAAAAAATGCATGGATGACAACAGAATTGATGAAAGATTGATTAGAACATGTTTGGGAGAAGAGACCTGCTGCTATTTTAAAAAAAAAATGAAAATGATAGTATATCTGAAGAAGATTCTCAATAAATTAGGTAGCTTATTATGTATATTAGTATCTATTTAAGTAAATAAAAATGTTTTTTATTTTTCAATATCTATTATAAAATCATTATTATTTTTTTCCAATTTTAAAATCCTACTGTGGCTTAAATTCGAAAGCGGCTTAAATTCAAAGTAATATGGTATTATAGAAAATTATTTCCCAATTCTTCTTTCAATTTGGCCTTGACTGTTGCATCTTTGCATTTTATAGGTCATTCTGATGTGTGCTTATCTAAATATCAGTTACCATGCTGCAGTAATATGGCCAGATTGACAATCCTTTTTTATCCCTACAAATCTCACATATTTTTTTTATTTACATCAAATAAAATTGACAGAATACCTATTAATTTATTGATGATGTTATCGATTAATAAGTTTTAAATTCTTTTAATCAGATTTAAAATATAATTAATTGGCTAATTTGCTTATTAATATAACATTAACTGCAATCTTAGATTTACACTTTTGCTAATTCTGTTCAATTTTTATTAGAGCCATGGAATTTTTATCACAAAATAATTATTTTACTATAAAATATTACCACTATTTATACTTGTATATAAGCCAAGGATTTTTCCCAGAAGAAAATTTTTGAAGAAGCAGGATCAGTTTTTATAAAGTCAATCAAAATTTGGAAAATTTTTCTACAAGCTTGTAAGATTTGCTAATTCAGTAACTCCTTGTTCCTGTCACGGCTGTTTGCCATATTTATTCCTAACAAAGATCATTGTACTGATTATTTCAAGTTTTTTAGTTAAAATAATGTGGATATGTACAACTGTACATAAATTAATATTTTTGTAAATATTTATCCTGTTCACTGCCAGCCATAATCAATTTCCTCCTGGAAGCAACAGGCCTGCCGTTTTTTATAATTAAGCCTAATTAATATTCATAAATATAAAAAAATTAATCTCTCTTTTATTTTTTGTCAAAAAAATTCTGAAATTTTTTGTGTTTATAAAGATTCTATATCTTTATTTTACTATTTAATTATTTTTTTTAAATTTCTTTATTTGCCAAAGTATTCATTGCCTATAAATAGGAGAAAATAAACCAAGCACTAGGTAGCAGAAATACGTTTATTTATTTACAATTCGAAACGTTTTTGACCATGTTATGGTCATTATTCTATGTAAGTTTGTTTTAGTAATTTTCGCTGATGATGACCAAAGCATGGTCGAAAACGTTTTGTTGCCTATATTAGATGATAATTTATATGCTTGTCTTTTGTGACTGTTTAACTATCCATTGAATTTATTGCTTTTATTAGATACCCATATCTCTTCTGAAGAAAACAAGCCATGAACGATTAAAATCGGTCCATATTTTGGTGTAAAATTGCTTTTCTAACTTAACATATGCAAATTATTTTAGCTGGATTATCATGTTATATTCGCATATAAAATAGGCATTAATTTATTGAAATTATCACTTATAAGCAATTATTTACACTATCTGATATTGTTTTTCTACATATTATTATTATTATTATTATTTTTTATTTTATTTTATAAAAATATAGGTATTTTTTATGTGAAATTTGTTGTGAAGTATAAATCCATCCCCTTTACACAGTTACAGCTATATTTTATGATGATTTTTTTTATTGGTTTAGAAAATATTATTCAACCAATAGTAGTTAGATCTATGTTAGTAGGCGGCACAGAAATTTCCCATGAAGAAAATGACGATATAGTTGCTAGCCAACGATCTAATTGTTTGCGTGCCACGCCCATTTAAAATATCGGAATATTGTTTGCGTTAGTTTGTTTCTATTTTCTTAGATTTTTTTATAAATATTCATAAATTTGAATCAATAATACAATATTTAGGAATAATATATTTATTTTTAATTGAATTATTTAATTTCTTTAATTTTTCTCTTGTAATTTTTAAATTATAATCCATTATTTATTTTCATTAAAAACTTACTGTAATTTATATTTGACTTCCAATATCGAACTGGATATTTTTGTAGCTCAGTTCTGCAAAGTTGACTGACAATTCCCCCAAAGCCATTTAACTTGACGTAAATTGATAAAGTCAACTTGAGGACAACAAAAGGTTATGAAGATATTTTGTTAAGTTTCAGTTATTTAACAAATTTATTTTTAAAATGTTTTATCGAATTTCCTATTAATAAATTTGAACAGGAATATAGTATAAATACATAAAATTTATTTACGTTTTATAAGAAAATTGTAAAAATTGAATTGAAATCAGGAATGTATTTGGAAATCGGATCATTTCAAACAAAGAAAACAGAGCAGAAAAATATGCAACCTTACCAAACTGAACACCAGTGCAAAGTGAGTTCTCTATGAAGACGAAACAATATAGGAAAGTAATAAGTTAGAATATTGGAATAGTCCAATTTACAAACAAAATAAAAGAGAGAGTGAGTAAGAACAGGAAGTAGGGGAGGATGATGCTGTAAAATCAATTAGTACATATATGGATTTTACAACTTGACACTAAAAGCAAGACAGTTCAACAAAAACAAATATTTTTAGAATAAAATAAAACATTTTATAAAAATTTAGATTGAATTTATGTAGGTTCAGAATACTTTCAATATACTAAATAAGATTTTAAAAAGAATATATATATTTTTTTCATGCGAATAATATGGATGTTTTAGCAGAAACTTTTTCCTCCAATAACGAGGCTGGTTCGAAAACGGTGCAAGGTGGGCGTACCCACCAGGCAGTTTGGTGTCCATATCGGGTCCCATCACAGAACCTAGTGATGGATTTGGGCACCGCCAGCAGTACCAGTTCCGTATAGGGACCTGCGAGTGAGACCCCAGTGACGGACGCGACAACCACCAAATGGTATGAGGTGACCCCTTTAGGAGCCTTTTACTCCACGCGGGCTCAGACGGTGAGCATATTCTAATACCTACAGGGGAAAAGAATATTTTGTATGCTTCTTTATTTATGAATTGGTATTCAATAGTAATAATACGAGTCTGAAATATGAATAAACCCTTACCCACAGGGGAAAAGAATATTTTGTGTGCTTCTTTATTTATGAATTGGTATTCAATAGTAATAATACGAGTCTGAAATATGAATAAATTAATTTTCTGAAAGGATTTATAGATAAGCAGAAACTAATTTATGTTTCAGAACCCTGACGAATATATATAGTCTTTGACATATATTCTCGTAAAGTTTGGCATAGGAAACGTGGATTTTATAACTAAAACAGTTATGCTATTATCATATACTCTTCACTTTTTCTTAAATTTAGTTAATAACAATTCAAAAGCTCATTAAAGTGAAAAAAAAATTTTTTTTAGAAGCAGAGACACTCGAGATTATGAGGTATTCGAAGAAAATGCATGTTATAAACGATAACACACCTGAGATAATCCCAGCATTATGGTTTATCACCGCTAATACATTAATTTAGGACGCTTAGAAGTCTGATATATACAAGTGTGTATAAATACACTATAGAGAAAGAATGAAATTAATTTATCTAATATAATGTATATTTTTCGTATATATGTTGTTTTATTTATTTTTATCTAATATAATGTATTTTTTCGTATTTATGTTGTTTTATTTATTATTATTTTTATTCTGTACTTATTGTTTATATTTTTCAAAATTTTAAATTGTATTCTAATGGTTTATTCTTTTTGTTAAAATCAACCGCTGAAGATGGCTTACTAAAGCCGAAAGTTCTACGGTAATAAAAAATTTCTTTTTCACTTTAATGAGCTTTGTAAATTGTTATTGACTGGATTTTATAACTTGGCAATAAAAGCAGGACGATTTAAAGAAAATAAATAATTTTTGAATAAAATAAAATATTTTATAAGAATTTAAATTGAATTTATGTAGGTTCAGAATACTTTCAATATATCAAATAAGAAAGAAAAAATAAATAAATAAAAAACAAGCAAAAAATTTTTATCAGTCCATATTTGAAAATAATAATGAGAGTATAAAATATGCATAAATTAAATTTCAAAAATCATTTATAGATAAGTGGAAATTAATTTATTAAAAACGTTCCACAATCTTGCCATGTAAACACGGCAAAGGCCTGCAATTAGCACGCAGTTGTTGTTTGCGCATGTCGTCTATTTACGGCAAAGGCAGTGAACAGGTTAAATATTGAATACTGCACAAATATGATCAAAAATATATGAAGCAATTCCATTGCATCATCATTGCATTAGTAGCATGTCCTAAGGTAATTGCTAGATGTGCCATATTTATTTCTAAAAATGCCTGTTTCTTCTCAATTATATTATTAAAAATATGCAGATGTATATAAATATTCAAATTATACTTAAATAAATTCAAAAATGTTAATTTACCAAATGCTTTAAATATCTACATATTTCTGATTCTATATATCTTTTTTAATAATAATACTAATATGACTCTCATTAATGCATGTTTCATTAGTTAATATTAAATGGAAATATAGGGATTTCGGATGTTTCTAATTGGCAGTTTGTGTATTTTCAGATAGTTCTGATCACTCAGAAAATATAGGATGATTATTTTTCAGCTGATTTCAGATATGGGATTTGCACTTCTGACAGTCACATGTGTTGATTGACTTTTTACTTTTATCACTTGGAGAAATATTTGTTGTGTGTTTTGTTTTTGATTTTTTTTTATCATTTAAACTTTATTAAATATTTTTGTTAAGATTCAAGAATGATGAGAAAAATTTTAATATTTCTTTAATATTTTCTGTTGAACAAGCATTTCAATAAAATTGTATTATAGATAAATGTAACTGGACACAACACAATTGTGTCCTATTCTTCATTCAGCTTTTTCTTTGCATTGCATTGCATAACAGTGTTTCAATGCTGTAAGTCTGGCATTTTATGTAAATGGCTTTATTTATTCTAATAGTGAACAGGATTTGGAAAATTTTTAAAATTATAAAAACAAATTATTGATTTATTTTAATGAATATCATATTCTATTAAAAATTAAAAAAACCATTATCTTGATAAATCATAAATAATAAGTGTAGCACTGAGACAGGTGAAAAAAAGTAAAAACTATAAAATTACAGAAAACACTTTTGGTTTGATATTAACCCTCTTCTGTCTGCATACAAAAAATTCAAAAGATTAGCATTCCTTAGAACATCACTATGGAATCACTAAGTTTAAATTACAATGTTTAACAGAAAATTTTAAATACAGAAAAATAATTGTATATATATAAGTAATTATATAATAGTAAATATTTAAATAAATACATAAACATTTTCTATTAGAAATAATACATGATTTTAATTAATTAAATTATCATAGCCCTGTGTCTAAGGAATGCTATTCTTTTGAATTTTTTGTATGCAGACTGAAAAGAGTTGATAAAAAAACCGAAAATGCTTTCTGTAATTTTATAGTTTTTACTTCTTTTTCCTGTCTCAGTGCTGTGCTTATCATTTATGAATATCATATTGTTCTAATGCTTGAAAGTTGGGGGTCAGCTTAAACATGGGTTTCTCATTTTTATTGATTTTCAAACTCTGAAATTATAGGGTCAGCTTATATATAGATCAGCTTATGTATGAGTATATTCAATATTTTCTAGCTATTAGGGAACATCACATAAACTGTACGTGTGTGTTTGTAAAAGTGTTATGTTGTTATGAAATAGATTATTTTTTATAATATACATTTTAGGAACCTGATGATAAAATATATTTAATAAAATAAATAAAATATTTTTATATTATAAAAATTGTTTTATTGTAATTATTATTTATAGATTGTTCTAAGGTTTTCTCTGATGTAAAATACTTAATCTCATAATTTTACATTAGTTTTCCTGATGGTTTTAGAATCTGGCATTTTAAAATCTTAAAATTTTAAATGTCATATTTTAAAATCATTCAATATTTGGGATTGAGAAATAATAAGGCAGTTTACTGTATATCACATTTTATTTCAAGATGCAATGTATTGATTCAACACTTTCTTTTCTATAAAACTTACTGCTCTTTATATGGTACTTATCTATAAAATAATGAGGTAACTCGAAGCACTATTAAGCAGACGTGTATTCAAAAACTAAACAACTTTTATTTCGAGTAGTACTTTCGTCATAAGTGCCATCACTACTCGAAATAGAAGTTGTTTAGTTTTTGAATACACAGTCTGCTTAATAGTGCTTCGAGTTACCTCATTATTTTACAGTATTGATTCAAGCAAGTTATTTTATTTTGCGTGTTTATGAAAAAAAATTTTTGTATTTATTTGAATAACTTTCTTGAAAATAATCACATCCAACAAAATTCTACTTTGCAAATTATTTAATATATTTTATGTAAAATATATTTGATTTGGTAATCATCTCATCTCATAGCTTTTAAAACTCATAGCTGTTTAGCTAAAATATTAATTTAAAAATATTTACATCATTTCTAAATAAGTATTTATTTATAAATGATATGAAAATGCATTATAAACTTAATTTTATAACAGAAATGAGTTATATTTGTGTTATTTTTGATTGAAAATCAAAATAAAATTTATTATTGATAATATACTAAATACAGGCAGTTTTCAACTTTATGAGTTAATTTGAGATTGTAAAATAACTTGTGAATAAAGAATCAATTTCCCATAGACATAATGTTAAAAACTGGATAGATATTTAATATTGGATACTGCACAAATACAATTAAAAAACAGTGAAACAATAATAAAAAAAGCCATAATAAAGTTAAGATAAAACCAACAAAATCAATAATGTGATGAAACAATAATTTATACAATAAAATTTGACCATAATAAAGTTAAGATAAAACCAACAAAATCAATAATGTGATGAAACAATAATTTATTTATCTTAAAGAAGTGAAAACATGGCCTTTAAAATCAAGCAAATTACAATAATGAAATTATTTATATCATATAAATTTTAGAGAATTTTTATTCTTCATTATTATTGACAAATAAGTAAGGTGAGGTTTTATACAGATGAACTACTGCCTTAAATACAATCTAGGATTGAAAGTTATTTACATAATGTGTTGGTAAAATTATGGCATCCAGAGGGCAGGCTACTTCCACTTCTCAAGTCTGCTATTTTCATTTTTCTGATGTCATAATAGACAACAGAATTTCTGCTACAAACCCAGTTATACTATATTGTATAATTATGTATGTGGTTTGAAATTCTTATTTATGAATGTTTATCATTTATTTTTTGCAATTAATGTTCATATTTTGATTTTTTTCATATTTCATATTCAAAAAATTCACAAACCTGAGATCTTGTTAAGCAGGAACTGAGAATGACTTGTATTAAATGTATTAGTTTTAAATATAAATAATTTAATTTATAATTTTAAGAAATTTTAAAATTATATTAATCTAGAATGATTAAAAAATTAAATTTTTATTTTAATTAGGTTCACGAATTGATAATTTATTACAAGCAGTTTGTGCAGTTGAAGCATCAAATTATTATTATTTAATCCAGTATCATCAAGATCATACATTACATGATTGTGTTACTTTTAGTCCTGCTATTCTTGAATCTTCTACAACTCGATGTTTGTTTTTAATTTATCAGTTACTTCATGTACTGCGTTCAGTTCACAATAAAGGATTATATTTAGGTGTGCTGACTTTATATGATATAAAAATTAATCAAAAATTATGGATAAAAGTAATACCAAAAATGTGGAATGATATTTTACATGAAGCTAAAATACAAAATAGTTTTTCAAACTCCAAATTTTCTGCTCAGTTTGAGAACAAAGCAAATTCAAAACAGTATTTTGAAAAAGAATGTATTCTTTTAAAAGAAGACAAAGATAAATTGCATACTTTAGTTAATATTTGGGTTAAAGGTCAAATATCAAATTTTGATTATATTATGGAATTGAATAAAGTAAGTACAGTTTTTACATATGTTGATTAGTTAATATTGTTATATGTTTTACTTTTATGTCCAAAAACACTTAAGTGAATAAGGAAAATCATATTAACTTATTTTTTCTAAAATTATTTATTACATTTAAAATATTTTCAAACTATTAGAAGAAAAAAATGATAAATTCAATTCAACAATTACTTTTTAATTAATTTTTATTTATCAAAAATAATTTTATATTTAGCTGAACCTATTTTTGAATTATTTAAAAACAGTATTCATTCATTTAAGCATATTTTCTTATATATTAGATAGCTAAAAATTATATTAAGTGAAAAATTTTATCAAAATATAAGAGAGATTAAAAACAAAATACTTTTTAACATTTTATGTTTTCAATCTCTCTTTAATTTGTTCTTGTGCTCGTACTCATTCTGAAAGATGATGAATGGCTGATGATTGCAAAATGAAAATATTGCTAAGTAAATATTTATTGCTATCATAATTAAATGTTTATTGTTATTATAAAACTTATATAATCAAATACACATTGTGGAAACTCATTCTGTTAGAAATACTAAAGTACATAAAATACAAGCATTAAAAGTTGTTCTATTTAGTTCATGTATTTTATGTTTTACAAATTTTAATTTAAAAAAGACATTGTGTTTTTTATAATCTAGTATTTGAGATACAACTTTAAAACATATTATTTATTTTATACATTTAAAAATAATTAAAAATGCATAATAAAAATTATATAATGTCAATATATTATTAAATAAACTTTCAAAAAGTTAGTATATTTTAAGAAAAAATCTCAATTTTAAATTCTGAAATATTAGCAAAAAAAAAATCCAAATTTCTGTTTATACTGTTTATTATTTTATAAGTTTTTTTATATTATTACCACTACAGGTAACACAGTAATTAGCATTGCTGGGATTTTCATTATCTTATTTATTGTGGTCTTTTCTGAGCCTTTTTATCATATCCAGTATAAGAGGTAGTTGATTCCTTTTCTGATTTCCATGTTGAATACAACCAAAAATTTAATGTTAGTCTTAATACAAGTTGATATTTTTCAAAAAAATTAAAAATAAAAATAGAATCAGCGTTTTATTTGAGTCTCTGAGCTAAATATCTGATTTAAAGCAAAAATTTTAATAGAAGATCAGAAGTTTTATCATTTTGTGACATTCTAATATCAGAAACATAACAAATTATGAAACATTTTTTTGCTGTATCATTCTGAGATTTTAATATATTAGTAAAATAAAATTTTAAAATTTAATCAATATTAATAAAAAATATTTTGTTAATTTAATTAATAATAAAAAACACCGACTATTCATGAAGACCATAGTGACAATGTTATATTTTGTAATGATACATATGAGATCATATCTCATATCGCACACGTATTTCTAAAGTGACACAAGTCAAAAACTTGCATTTATATCGCACACGTATTTCTAAAGTGACACAAGTCAAAAACTTGCATTTAGCACACGTATTTCTAAAGTGACACAAGTCAAAAACTTGCATTTTTATGTTTGCACCATTTTATAAATTGGGAAGCAATCCTCCATCATCTTTTGAAACCATTTTCCTAAAAAAGGTTTCAAAAAATTACAAATTTTGAAAAAATTATGAGTTATATAATGGATTTAGTTAAGCTGATTTCGTAGTTTTTCCAATTTTCTCAAAACATTCGTTTTTGAGTTCTGTCACTTTAGAAATACGTGTGCGATATATTTTTTGATCAAATTGTATAAAAATCATATAAATTGACAAATTATATAAGGAACATCCATAAACTATGCCATGCTATTTCAAACATTTTTTGACTCCCCTCCTCCTCCTTTATAATTTTTGTCACACCAAGCTTGACCTCCTGACTGTGACATCACAAATTTGAAAATCCTCTCCCCTTCTGCTTAAATTTTTTTTCTCCCTTTTACATAAAAATAAAAATAAGTTAAATAGTAGCAAATAGTAATTACTTTAACAACTTAACCTCCGTTGACGTGTATACACGTCACGTGGTAAAAAGCATCTGACCTCCGTTGACGTGTATAAACGTCATTCAAGTGGAACGTTTTTAATAAATTAATTTCTCCTCATGAATAAAAGTTTCCTGAAATGTAATTGCTGAATCTTTTTTGCTATTGTTGTCACTTTCGAATGTTAGTTAATAAAAATTTTTTTTATT
>AYEL01079469.1:0-69525 GCA_000484575.1 Olivierus martensii
TCTGTCACGACTACTAAAATCAGATCTGTTTCCTATTGGAAGAACATCGATTTCTTAACCAATAAAGGAAAATCAACTAAAAAATATAGCTGTTATTGTGGGAGGAGTATTGTTCTTATAAGTTTCTCGATAAAACGACGTGTATTTTAATAAATTGAAATAAAAAAACTATTAAAACATAGTAAAAACACACTATATAGTATAAATAATTACTTATAAAACATAATTTCAAAAAATTAATGAGTTTTATTTAACGAATATAAAGCAAAAATTTTGCTAACAAAATTTGCATAATGTTAGTTAAATAAACAAATTTTCATCGAAAAATGGTCCGATTTTCATAAATCATACCTTATTTTGTTCAGAAGAGATGCGACTATCAAAAAATAATATCTATTTCGCTGGATGGTAAAACAGTCAGAAAAAAGAAAAGGTTAACCTTTGACCTAACATAGGCAACGAATACTTCGCCAAATTAACAAATATCAAAAAAATAATTACACAGTTACAGAGAGACACAAAAATTGTCTATATGAAAAAAAATTCAGAATTTTTCGATGAAAAATAAAAAAGATATGAATTTTTATAACTTTATGAATATTAATTAGGCTTAATTACAAAAACTTGCCGGACGGTAACGATTGGCTGAAACTGTAACGGCACGGACGTCAACGGGTTAAATTGATACTTTGTTACATATATTCTTTAAGTTCTAAATAAACCTTCAAACAAGTGATTATACTATAAATAAATGTCTTAGAACTAAACACTGTATATGCACATATGTCAAATTGGGCAGACCTAGCTTAAAATTTAAAAAAATTATATTGTCATTAATGCCATGTTTGTGCTATGCATTTCCAAAATTTTGATGTTAGTGCCACCTAATTACAATGTTTTCGAAAGGATTCTTGTAAATTGCTCAACTTGACATCAAGTTGGGCACCCTACAAAAACGAGTTGAATCTACTGAAAGCTATTGTTTATTTAAAAATTTTTTATTATCCATTACTAGTATTATGTTAGTGCTTCAGATTCTCGAAGTTTCAATGTTAGTGCAGCCTAATTACGCATTTTGCAACTTTAAAAAAAATATTTTGTCACTTGATATTGATATATTGCTATTGCTATTGATTCAATCAATTGAATCATATTCACAATTTGTTTCAAGCAATTGAAACTATGGTAGATGATGGTATCCTATTAGGCCTATTTAAATTTACATGACATTACATAAAATCTTTAAGATTATTATATTATCTTTATTTTGCAATAAAGTCTGTATCAAATTTTATTTCCATACAGTGGCCTATATATATTATATAATATAATCTATATATTATACAAATAGTTTATATGTGTACAGTATTGTGTAGGTATAGATTACCATGTGGCCATCTGGCTGACTGTTAAGCTTGTGAGGAAGTTAACTCTGACCTGTCCTATTTTATTTGATTATGCACTTTAGACCTGTCCTATTTTATTTTATTATGCACTTTTATTATTTATCGTTTTTTTTATTAACGTATTAATTTTTTAGTTTTTTACAGTTGACTTACTTCCACTTTCTCCATCGTAGTAGTTAGCAATCACATGTTACAGAATCGGGAACTGTCCTCTGGAAGAGCTATCCCAGGTAATGACATCATCATCTAATCTAAATAAGTTTTACTACTGATCCGATATGAGAAAATAAGAATGATCTCGTTTTGATGTTTTGTTTGTATATAAATTGTAAAGAGGATGACACGAATTAATAAACTCTATTAGCTAATAAATTTAAACATGTTACATAAAATTATGTAAATGAAGCAACACAGGACTGTACGTCACTCGGATATAAAAGCCAACGCAACCAACGACTCACCGAGGTGTTGTATCAATGTAAGGTTGGCTAAGTGACATTCGAATTCTTGGAAATGTCTGCAGTTGTTTGAAGTTTGTATCGGATGTGGAGGTAGTAGAATTTAAGTAGTATTTAAGGTTTATTTCTTGTGAATAATTGTGCAATTGTTTGAAGTTTGTATTGGTGGTGGAGATAGTAGAATTTAAGTAGTATTTAAGGTTTATTTCTTGTGAATAATTGGATTTTTGATATTTGAGTTGGATTAAACAAGTTTTGTTGATTAATTGATCTGATATTTGAGTTGGATTAAACAAGTTTTGTTGATTAATTGATTGTTGGTTGATATTTGATTTGGATTAAACAAGTTTTGTTGATTAATTGATTGTTTGCTTTATTATAGTTCCAATAAAGCATTTATTAACACTTTTGTACGTGTTTTAGAGTCTAAATTATAATTTTTCATTATTTAACTTGTTTTGAGAAATTCTTTAATTATTAGCGTCTAACTTGTTTTTGAAGATTTCTTCAATTTATTAGTGTAAGTTCTAATAGATTTTTTTGTTATCTAACTTGTTTAAGAATTTATTCAATTTATTCATGTTGTTCAATCGTGTTGTTCATCGTCTTGTTGTTTTCAATCTAATACTTATTCTCTACTTCTAGTTGTAAGTTTCCGGTTTTGTTTTGCCGGTTAAACGTTAATTGTTGTTAGATTGTTTTGAAGTTAATTATTTTTAAGTTAAGTTTAGAAGAAGACCTGAGCTCACAAGGGAACATCGCACCCGATGTGTCTGGTATTTTGCAGATATTTTGTCATCTGAAAGACAATAAAGAGTAGATGAAGAATCACCACTATATTGGGGGCCACTACTCTAGTGTTTTCGAGAAAATTGCTTTTGAAATTTCAGAAATTTTTTGTTTTACTTAAATAACTAATGTCAGACATTCCGTGATGTGTTGTAGTGGCGTAGTGGCTACGTCGTGGTTCCAATGGTCTAAAGGTGTAGGTTCAATTCTCGGTAGTTTCTGAATTTTTTCCTCTCTAAACTTTTGCACTTTTTAAAGTTTACATTATATTTGGATTTTCAACAATTTTCAGATAATTATTTCAAATGTTTTAAGCGATCAATGAAGAATGACGAGACTCATTTCAAAAATCGACAACTACTGTAGGTAAATACAAAGATAGATATTTTGATTTAATTCTGATAGATATTACAATAAAATAAAGGCACAATTGATTTTATTATTAAAACATTTTAAAATCGAATGTCTACAAGCGTTCTTTCCGTTAAGTTTCAAACTTAAGAGGAATTACTTCCTGTTCTACGATTTTAAAATTAGTTCTATTATAAGAATATATAAATACGCCAATCATTACATAGATTATATAGTCCAAAACTTTTTTGATAATATTACTTAAACACAGTATGGGTAGATCACATAAACATAGATAAATTCAAAAATATTAGTACATAAAAAATAAATATTTAAATAACATTAAAACAATTCAGTTCTTAAGCCACTTTGCATTTACATTAAAATACTTCTTCAACAATTGCAGTCTTACAGGACGTGGTGTGCTAATACATGAGGCTTGTTTAATCGGACTTTCTCATTAGCTCGTGTGTTTACTTATGACGTATTTCCATGCTCCTGACAGCTCCCATGCCATTCTGTCATTTACTAGGTTTTCTTTCTCTTTCCTCCTGAGAATTTCTAGGGATTCACTTACTACTGGTTGCGTACGACATGGTACATTTCTAATTATTCTCGCCTCTTTCCAATTTATCTCAATGTTACTAGCGTAAGCTTCTTGGGCAAGAGAGGTGGACGTTCTTGCTTTTCTAATATCTATCTTATGCTCTTCTATACACTTACTTAAGTTTCTGCTTGTAACTCCCACATATGCCGAGCTTGTCTGTCTGGTTGTCATATGGGAATCCTATAAACCCCTTTACATTCGGTTTCTTCCAGGGGGTCCTTTTCGTTTCTCAATGCGTTAAAGACTGTAGTAGACCTTTCTGGTGCTAATCTTCTGCTTCTACTTTTGGCTACTCTTTTTACGAAGTTAAAGTTCTTCAGATGGTAAGGGACCAGTAAAAAGTCTTTACTTTCCATACTATTCTTTCCTTGCTTGTTGTTTGTGGCCATGCTCTTTGTTACTTGTTTCAGGATCCTCCATAAGAATGCTTTCGAGTATCCATGCTCGATTCCTATTGATTTTATATATTTTAACTCTTTCTTTAAATCTTCTTGTTCTTTACAATAGCTCAGCACTCTTCTATATAAACTTCTAAACCCCACCTTCTTGTAACTAATCGGGTCCTGTGACTAGCTTGGAATCAGGATAGGCTTGAAAGTCGGTTTTCTGTAGACTGATGTTCTTATTTTGGGTCCATCTGCCTACAAAGAAAGATCTAAATAGTGTACCTGTGACATACTTACTTGGTCTTTCTTTGGTGTTATTCCGAAGTGTGTTAGAGAGAATTTTTCTCCAAAGTCATCTAAATTAGAATCCTCTTTCCATACGACGAGGATGTCGTCTACATATCTAGTACATAACTTCATTATAGGCTGGAACCTTGGGAGTACCTCTTTCTCAACTGACCTTAATAGAATCTCTGTTAATGTACCAGCTATAGGAATACCAATAGAGACACCTCTCAGTTGCTTATAAATCTTGCCCCTAAAAGTAAAGTAGGAACCATAACATATGGTGTAGGCCACTTCTCTTAAAACCTTAGGATCCCTCTGTTCGTTTGGTACATGCTCCAGTAAAAATCTGTAAAATTGCAGACAGACAATTTTTTCAACTGCATAAAGTGCTGTTTTTTCCTATTTATTTAGAGATATAAGTCTAAGC
Organism: Olivierus martensii; assembly: GCA_000484575.1. NCBI lineage: Eukaryota > Metazoa > Arthropoda > Arachnida > Scorpiones > Buthidae > Olivierus > Olivierus martensii. Next base: position 4,713 of record AYEL01079469.1, read on the forward strand.
AGTTTATTTGAATAGCAATAAAAGTTATTTAATTTAATTCAAAATAAGGAATTTTATATGTTAAATGGCCGTATTGATGATATTCCAGCTTTGAATTCTTTTATCTCAGTAAATGGTTCATCATTAATTGACTTGTTCTTGATTTCTGAATAGGTGATGGATAAAAATATGATAATAAAACAATATAATATTGATTTATCAGACCATTTCCCAGTATGTTTAAGTTTGTGTAATAATTATAAACTGGTAAACTTGGATAATGAACAATTGAACAGCCAATTGGCAGATAGGAAAATTAAATATTGGTTCAATCAAAAAAGTTTGTGGATGAAAGAGAATTTATAAACACTGATTTGTCGAATTTAATTGAAAAATGGGATATTAGAGATGAATATCAAGATATTATAGATATTTATAAAAGATATATATGTGTTAAAAAGTTTAATGATTTTAAATTTGAAAATATCTGATATGATGAAAAATGCTATAAAGTCAAAAGGAAGAAAAATCAGTTATATAAAAATTATAAAAAACTTAAAACTAACCAAGCTTTAGTAGATTATATTAGGAAGAAAATAGAATATTATAGCTTATTTAAAGCAAAGAAAATTAATTATTTGATTAACTTAAATGAAAAGTTAAATGCAGACAAATCATTAAGATCTTTTTGGCTGGTGGTTAATAAACAGAAAAGAGGTTCTTATTTAAGGATATTTGAAATTCCTTTTGATGAATGGAAAAGTTATATGAATAATTTTCCATATGAGACTAAACTTACTTGAAATATGTCTGAGGAGGTTATTACAGAGGAAGAAATATAAATATTTAATATAGATAATTTAAAGTTAATAATTAAAAAACTAAGATCTAATTCAACTCCAGGTAAGGATGGATTTAATAATTAATTAATAAAGAATCTTTCTGATAATTCTCTTATTAAAATTGTGAATATCTATAAAAAGATATATAATAATGGGATTATCCCTATTGATTGGATTACAGTTATATTGCAGATGATATATAAACATGGTGATGATAAATTACCAGAAAATTACAGATCAATTGCACAGTTATCAGGTTTTCGAAAATTATTTACAGGTTTGCTATCTATTTGGTTTCGGGAATGGACTTTAAAAAAGAAATTATTTGCCAAAACACAATTTGCATTTGTGAAGGGTTATGAAACTGATCAGGCAATCTTTATGCTGACGAATTTTATACAGTTACAAATAAAGAATAAATAACAGAAGTTATATGCTGTATTTATAGACTTAAAAAAGGCATTTGATTCAATGTTGATATGGAAATTTATAGACAAATTGGAAAAATACAATACTCATTTTAGATTTATTAAGATGATTTCTTTATTATTTGGCATCTATAATGTTTCAATAAGTGTGGACAGTATGATTTATCCAGAAATTTTGGTCAAGAGACTAAAATTTCTGAACTTAAATTTCTTACTACAAGGAGATCCATTGTCATCACCATTGTTATTTAATTTTTTCTTGTTTGATTTAGATAACTATTTTGATGAAAGGGATGGTATTCAAGTGTCTCAATGGATAATTCATTCGATTCAATATGCGGATGATATGATATTGGCTGCACCTACAAAAATTTCATTACAGAGGAAAATAAATGTTATTTGTGGAATTTTGTAATCTTCATGCCTTGGAAATTAGTCTTGAAAAATTTGCAAAGTTGCAAATTCTAACAAATACCAGTAATATTAATTATAAACTAAACATAACAGTTCTAACGACTCTGCATATCCAGATTTCGGCCTGAGCTCAGGTCTTTTACTACTTTCTAACTTAAATCTAATTAAATCCAAAACAATCTAAATCAAAACTTGACATTTAACTGGCAAAAACAAAACAACCGGAAACTTACAACTGGAAGTATCAATTAAGTGTTAGATCAGAAAACAAATAAACAGTGTTAGAAACTTATACTAATAAAGTGAATAAATTCTCAAAACAAGTTGAATAACAAAAAATATAAATTTATTAGACTCAAAACAATTACAAAAGTATTAATTAAAGCTTTATTAAAGCGATAATAAAGCAACAATCAATTAATCAACAAAACTTATTTAATCCAACTCAAATATCCAAAAATTCAATTATTCACAAAAAATAAACCTTAAATACTACTAAAATTCTAATACCTCCACCACTGATGCAAACTTCAAGCAATTGTAGATCTTTACAAGAAATATGAATGTCACTGTTCCAGTTCTAGCTCAATACAACACCTCGCTGTGTTGTTGGCTACGTAAACTTTTATACGGAGTGACTTACAGTCCCATGTTGTTTCATTTACATAAATTCGTGCAACAAGTTTAAATTTATTAGTTTACAGAGTAATCAGTTCATGTCATCTTCTTTACAATTTAATTATAAACCAAACAAAACATCGATAAAAGATCATTCTTATTTTCTCATATCGGATCAATGGTAAAATTATGTAGATGAGATGACGTTACAAACCAAGAAAGTGCCCTCAGAAGATGGATGTCCGTTCTGTAAACATGTGATTGCTAAATACTACGATGGAGAAAATGGAAGTAAGTTAACTCATAAACAAAAATATAATATATTAAATAATAATGAATATAACAATAAATAATAAAAAGCGCATAATAAAATAATAGGCAGGATAGATCAGAGTTAACCTCTTCACAAATTGTTAATAACAATATTTAGAAAGAGTTATAAACTGGCAAATTCTGATAAGAAATTTTATATTGACAATTATAGTTTGAAAATAAATGAGTATCCAAAATATTTGTAACGTTGTCATCTCAGCCATCATATGTTACACAATTTAGATTAATTGAGAAAAAAATGGTTTCTTTAACTAATGGCATAATTCGTTTATCTGCTGGTTTGAAAATAAAAAGTATTCAAAGGATTGCTACATTATTTGATAATATAATTAATAATGCCATTCTGTATTCAAGTCCAATTTAGACACAGGATTATATATTTAAATTGGAAAGATTCCAATTAAGTTTTTGGAAAAAATTATTCATAATTGAGAGAAACGTACCTGGATACATGTTGAGACATGAATTAAATAGATCAAATGTGTTTATGAAACTGATGATTAGATCCATAATGTTTTTGAAAAGGTTATGGAATATGCAAAATTAAGGAATTGTGATATTGGCATTTAATGCAACTGAATATGCATTTCTATTGGGTAAAAAAGCTGGAAAGTAACTTGAATAAATTTGGTTTTTCATTACAGGCTTTTTTAACTATGGAGGATGATATATGGACAGAAAATGTGAATCTGTTAAAATAAAATTTGCTTGATTATCAGATAACAATGGATTTTGAGGCAAGATGGAAGGACAATTATCACTATTGGTATCCACGAGAAGTGTCTTGGTTTAATGATAATTCCATTATAAATAGTTCTCTTCCTTTTAGAATTAAAAGATTTATTTTGCAGATTAAGTGTAATTCTAATATAATTTATATTAATAATAATTTAAAGAAAATTAAAGAGGATGTATGTGTTTTGTATAAAAAGAATATTAGTTTATATCATGTTCTATATGAATATAATCAGCTGACTAAATATAAAGATAGTAATAATTGTATTTAGAAAATGTTAAAAGTGAAATACAATTGTATAACAAAATTTTTGATATGAATATTAATTGTTTTTATGTTTTGTATAATATTTTTGTAAATTATTTGTTGTTGATTTTTAAATTTGAGAATACATAATTATGATTTTTATAATTATTGCCTCTATGTAACTAGCGGTTGCTAAATACATTAATAAAGTTTATTAATTATTCTTTAAACCAAGTTAATGACTAAGATTTCTACCTATGTAGTTCAGGTGTCTGAATTCCTTTGATCAGGTTCTACTTCCTGGCCTTTATGATTCCATCTCTGTGGTCCAGGTGTCCCATCTTCTTTGATCTAGTTTAAAATTCTGACATGGATATTCAATTTGTATAAAATTACATCCATAATATCACTTTAAATCAATATTCAATTGAATGTACTGCAATATCATTTTTTAGTTCCAAAATTTGTTTCTAAAAATCTAGTTATAATATATTATAACTAAATATATAATAGCGGAATCGCTCACCATCTACAATAAGAGGAATGATTTAATTAAACCAATTAACAAGCTGGATGCAAGAATCAAAATTGCAGACATAAAAGTAAATGAAAAAAAATTACAAAAGAAATGCTCTATGTTTTATTTAGTAACATATCTTGAAATAATGTTTGATTGCATTCAGTTTTTGTATATGCAGTTCAATCATTTTGGAAAATTGAATTTTTAGAATTAGGACTGGCTTGTGCAATTTTGAAACAATTTCAGAAAAATATTAAAATTTAGAGAAGTCTCTTTACAAATATGTGTTAATTGTTAATTTACACAAACTATATATAAAAGTAAGATATGTTTTGATGAATTTATTGCATAAATTCTTATTATTATAAAAGTATAAATTCTTATACTTTTTAAATAGGTAAGTTCTTTGAAAAAATTGTATAATTCAAAGTCCGAATTTTTGGTCCTGAGAAGTTTGAATTAACGAGGTTTTACTGTACAGTATTACCTTTTTTTCTATAAATTTAAAGTGCAAAAACTCTTTCATGTAAATATGTTTAAATTTATATTTAATCAATATTTTTTTGAAAATACAGCATTTCTTATTCTCCAAAGGGAATTTATTCATTATATATTCAGTTTAGCTCTGGCTAATAATCATCTATTTATTTAGCATATATTTTTTGTCAACTTGGCCATTGTTATTGTTAGTGTTTTTTGGTGCATCAGCTACAGAGGCTATAGTGCACCAGGAAATGGTAAACACTTTTTATGTCAAGGTTCGGGGCCAGTTCCAATCATGGGGTGTACCCACACTCATGGATGGAGGCTGGATGGTGAAGGGTGGGGATCGCCGGGCCCAGCACTTCAAAAAAAAACCCGGGACCAGACCCAGGAAGTGAACCCGGATCCTCCTGCATTGTATGCCAACAGTGTTACCAATCAACCATCTGGCCACTGCTTGGACATTGAATTAAATTGACTTCTCTGATATATTTTAAGAGCCAAATTTTATCAATTTTTTCATAAAATTTCAATAACTTCTGGACATAAAATTATAGTTTGTAAAGAGATCTTTTAAATTGATCTAATTTCAAAAATAAATTGTTTTTTAACACTAGGCATAACATTGATATAACTTAAAGGAATGACAAATAAATATGTACCAAATTTTTTGCTTCATTGGAAATATTTAGAATTTAAGCAGGCAGAACTTATATGAAAAATTTTAAGTAGTAAAGTAAAAAAGTTGAAATGAAATGGATAAAAATAGATTGGAGATTTTCATTTTATCTAGAAAAGAGATGAGATTTGATATCATAATATATACTTGTCCAATGTTGTTCATATTTATATAATATAATATAAAATTTGCAATATTTGAAAAATGTATCAAAAGATAATTCCAATCACTGACATTGTGATCATTTTGTTTCAAACAGAATCTATCAGTTTTTATTAGTGTAGCTTATTTTTTCTAAAGCTTATAATTTTTTATTTATTAATATTACCGTATTACTTCAAATTTAATCCGCACTTTTTATTCAAATTTTTAAGACATAAAATTTGGGTGTGGCTTAAATTCAAAGCGAATATTTTAACTTTGTTATTTCTCCAGATTTCCCACTCCCCAACGATTGGGTTTTTGCTTTATGTTCTACACACAGTATTATGACCATTGATAACAGTTTATTCCATGGTCCTCCTGTTCGTACTTTTCTGATTTAATCCAGTTGCTGTTTGATAACAGCTGTGTAGAATCGCATCATATCTGGCCATGTTTTAATTATAAGAAAAATCACGAATTACTATAATACTTTTTATAACTGCTAATGGAAACAAATTGCCAGCTTTTATAATTTTAAACAAAAAACAGTATCCAAGGAAAATTTTTCCTAAGGGTGTTATAATTTGAGCACAAAAGAATTCATGGATGATAACAGAATTGATGAAAGATTGATTAAAACATGTTTGGGAGAAGAGATCTGCCACTAGTTTTAATAAAAACAAATGTGTTTTTTCTAAAGACTTTCGTTCTTTAAAAAAAAAAACATATAAATCATTATTTATTCCTAACACAGAACGAGATCCGTGGGAATATAAAATGGCGTCGTTTTGTGCATTATTGAATAGAATAGACACACTGCAACAATGAAGAAGATAAATCCATGGAGTTAGACTGGATTATACAACAGGCACTTAACACGGTTACACAAGGAGTAATATCCTGAAACTTTGGAAAAGAGTGCAAAATAAAAAGAAAAATAAGTTAGGAATGCAAGAATTTAAAGAGACATTCAAAGTAGAAATAGACTCAATTATATTAAAACATAGAAAAAAGATAGAAAAAACCATAGGGAAAAGGATAGTATTTACTAGAAGGAACACAGTATTCAATTGTTTAAGGAACGACAAAGACCGGATAGACAAAAATCAAATCCCGGGTGTATATCAAATAGAATTTAGAGACATGGAATTACAACAACAGCAACTATATATTGGATACCCTTCCCACACTCTTCCCAAAAGATTATCAAAACATAAATATGACATTGAAAAAGAGAAGGCCACTACTGCTCTGGCACAAAGAGCTTTAAACAGTAATATGGATATAAATTGGGATAGCACAAAGATCATTAAGAAACAAGAAAATCCATATATAGGAAGGTAGGAAGAATCTCTTGCTATATTAAAAAAGAGAAAACAACCGATTAAACCTATCAACAAATTAGACCCAGGAGAACTGAGTAGTGCCTGGAAGTTTTGCTTAAACTAGTTTAACACTGAAGATTCATTATAAATAAATTTTTGTTTCATCGTATTTAATAACATTTTAACATTTAAAATTTTTTAAAATTAAGCTAGAAAACCAGTTTATTATGGCACGTGCTTTAATTATTTTAATAATTATGTTCGATTTTAAATTTAAACAATGAATTGGAATAGAATTATTTTTGATGAGTAAAGCTGAAGAGGGAATACAAGAATTCCAAAAATGCTATTTTGAATTTTATTAAAACAATTTATCTGTGAGTATAATAATTCCTGCTAATTGGCTAGTTATAATTAATTAATTAAATCTCTTCTTTATCTTGAATAAAATAAATAATAGATAAGTCTTAAATCAGGATATATTAAACTTTATAAAAACTTTTAATTCAAAAGTGCTTTCAGCCTTGCAGCCATCATCAGTCAAATATAGAACAACAGAGATGCTTTTTAATATGAAAAGTAAGAATATTTTACTTTTAAGAATTTAAAAATAAAAAATTTTAGAATCTTATTTTTTTGTATTCAAAAGCATCTTTTTTGTTCTATGTTCAACTGACAATGGCTGCAAAACTGAAAGTGCTTTTGAATTAAAAGTTTTTATAAAGTTTAATATATTCTGCTTAAAGGCTTGTCTATTATTTATTTTACCACTAATTATCATTAAAAAATTATAATGCATTTCTAAGCCCAAAAAATGTCAACTATTTTTTAATGAAACAAATTGAAAATCCAATTAAATAAATGACAACAAAATAAATCTATAATTAGCATTAATTATTATAAAACAATCTTAAATAATGAAGTTTTTTAGAGAAAAATCTGTAATAAAGAAACTAGCTGTCAGTGTTGACGTGCTATGAAACATTTGTGCAGACAGCTAGTAAAGATGTCGTTTACCACCTGGAGAATCCAGGTTCAGTTCTGGATCCTTTACCTCCACATACTTTTAATGAAATCTAGATCCAGCTCTTCTGTCCCCATCCTTCAAAATAGCCATCTGATAAAACAGTCACTTTACAACTTTGTCAAATTCAATTCCTGATCCCATACTTCTAGATTTTTCAGGAGAGTCCAGGATGGCTTGTTGAATCCTATTCTTTAATCATCCAGTTGACTGCATCAGGAATATGGATTGCCCATAATAGAACTGAAATGTCCTGCCACTTAGTAATTGTAGTTACTAAGGATGGCTTTATTAAGCTGAAAGATCTTTAATATTACTATTTAAATATGTATGATCTTTAACAAGTATTAAAATATAATTTTTTTGCTTAAACAAGTGCTAAAGACTGGTTAATTAAAAGATATCTGTAATGTCACCATTATTTACTACTCTTTGGTTAGAAAGAGATGTTAAAACCAAAAAGAAAGACAATATCTGCCATTAGTTAGCAATTTCATAAAGTATTCTTTGCAAGAAAACATTAAACATAATATTCACTACAAACATTAATCAAAAACAAAAAATATGGTATGGTATTGAATGTTTCATCATCAAACAAACAAAGAAAGCATAATATAAAAGTATTTGATTTCAACGAAAATGTCATTTCATAAAGTTTTATAGAAAACTAAATACCATTGTTTATTTACTAGATAATGATGTGATAAAAGCATTGGCTTATACCAAAAGGATCCAGATTCAATTCCAGATCCTAAAAATCAAACCAATAAACCCAAATCAAATCCAATCAAAATTTTTTCTGATTGAATTTGATCAAGTCTGTCTATCCGAGAAACATCTAATGAGTGATCATTAGGGGTTTCTTGGATTAATTGAGTGAATATGCTTTATGTTTCAATCCTAATTACCCAGAAACAAAATCTGTTTCCCATTTGAAATATATAAAATGAAGATTCTGGATGGTGTAAAATAGGACAGATGATGATGATAGCATTTATTATATTTCTCTCTTTAATAAGACACGGTTTAATTCTGCACAATTTTATCATTCTATCATCGGCGATGATAAGAGAGTTAATATTTTGATGAATTTTTATTCATAAAATGGTTAAACATATATATCTTATCAAAATTATAGTGTTATAAATTTAAATTAATACAGAAATAATAAACCTTATATTCCATCATAAAATAAACAATAAATAATATCAATCCCAATCTAAAATGCTTGGGATTGAGAATGTTTTAGATTTTCCTGAATTTTGGAATATATAATAATGTAGAACTTGAGAGAGAAGTAATAAAAATTTCACTATCAGAGCTTTTTGACATTTTTCACAATATATAAACAATACAACAGAAAATAATAGTCAAACACACCTCTCACTGAAAATATTTAACCGTTTGCTAAATCATGATAGGATGTGATAGAATCATGATAGTGCATGTAGAATCACATCTGATATGCACTATTTCATGGTACAAACAGTAAGTCATAGTCTTATCCAAAAGAGAATCTCTGCTATGGAAGCAAAATTATGGATTTTGGAATATTTTAGATTTTAGACTTTAGAATAGGGAACCTGTAAATTCTAAAAGATTAGGCAATAAAGCATATTAAAATTTTTCACAAATATGTTTTTGTTTTGAATTTTATTTCAATTAAAATAATTAATTAACCAGTCTTCAGCACTTGTTTAAGCAAAATAATTATTTTAATACTTGTTAAAGTTTTTTCAGCTTAATAAAGCCATCCTCAGTAGCTATAAGTTTAAAAGCAATAGAATTGCTTTTAAACTTGTAGTTACTAAGGATGGCTTTATTAAGCTGAAAGATCTTTAACAAGATAATATTACTATTTAAATATGTATGATCTTTAAAAAGTATCAAAATATAATTTTTTTGCTTAAACAAGTGCTAAAGACTGGTTAATTAATAATTCTAATAAGAAGTGAAAGTATGTAATGTATATTTCAATTAAATTTAGATATAAACAATTTTAATAATAATTTCAACTTTTCAACAATATAGTTAGCTGGTAGAGAAATGAATAATCCAAGTTATCATCCTGTTTTACCATGGATCATGGATTTTACTGTTCCTGAAGGAGGCTGGAGAGATCTTTCAAAATCTAAATATCGACTGAATAAGGGAGATAGACAACTTGATTTGGTTTATGAATCAGCAACAAATGGTTCTAATTCTTCTTCTACATCAGGAATATTTATTCCTTTAGATAGTGCAATTCAGGTAATTAACAAATAAATTATCAAAATTTAATATTGAAATAAATATTTATCATTCTTGAAAAATTATTTTAGGTGTACCACATCATGTTTCAGAAATACTTTCAGATATTACATATTATGTATATAAAGCAAGAAGATTACCAATTTCAGTACTATGCCATCATGTTCGTCGAAAATGGGTACCTGCTGAATATCCTGCTTCTATTCAACGTCTTCAGGTTTGTAAATATGAGATTCTTTTATACAGTATGTTCTATGAAACCATGATGGTTTTTCTTTATTAAATACTTTTTTCATGATTAATGGAAATGAATGTTTTCTTTAGAATTGCATATTAATTATATGTAATTTTAAAGAAAACAAAACAAGAAAAGTTTTCCAATTTTTTTCTGATTTTTATAAAATAAAATTTTTTCAAGTCAGTTCTTTCTCTCAATAAGAAAATTATTTTGAAATTGAAATAAATCATTTCTATAATAGATTAACCTTTAAAGTTCTGCTTTTTATAATCATTAAGAAATCAATAAAAAATGATTCTAAAACACTAGTGATAAGATACTCTGCTCTCTTAACACTAATATACAGATATCTCTCAGTTCATGAATCTTCAGTTAATGAATTTTTGATTTAATGAAAAACATAAATCTACATCACTTTTTGTGCTGCAAAGAAAAATTTTCACTTTTGAGAAAGACTTTTGAGACACTATTTGATCATTAATCAATTATCCATTGTAATTTGTTTAAATCAATGATTTTCTTTCTTATTTTCTTCGTTGATTGCATCAGATTTCATATTAAATTTGCTCTGTGTACCATTTATTTTAAGACAAAATTGACTTTTGCTTTCATTAGAAGATCTAGTATCAAATCAGTGCTTGGCATATAACTGATAATATGAGTATCTGTAATGTATTTATTGCATTTTCTGAAATTTTTGCAACTATATAACATTATTTAACTTTATAAAATAATGATTATGCATTATTCTGGATATATAAATCTCTAATATATAATTTGTAATAGATTGATATGTGTCTAAAACTGTAGAGTTTTATAGCAGCTTATTACAGACAAACCCTGATAAGGTGCCATCATCCATTCGGAAAGATTTTGGCAGCTATAGTCTATTGTATGTGTCTAAAACTGTAGACTTTTATAGCAGCTTATTACAAACAAACCCTGATAAGGTGCCATCATCCATTCGGAAAGATTTTGGCAGCTATAGTCTATTTCAAGATAACCTGACAGTAAATCACTACCATTGTTGAGTATTTCTACACAAAGGAAAATAGTCCCTATTAGTTAAATTTAATATTAATATTTTAAAATATAAAAATGATATATTATCCTATAATTTGTTGTTTTGGTAAATAAAATATCGAAATATTAAATTATTGAGATGATATCCTATAATTTGTTGTTTTGGAAAATAAAATATCAAAATATTAAATTATTGAGATGATTTAAAAATATATATTTTATAATCACGTGACAAAACTTAACGAAGTATTATCATCATTATAGACAATGTTGTTATTTACAAATCGCATATGAATACAGTGTTATCTTTGGTGGTTCAGTTGTCAGGTTATCTTGAAACAGACTATAATCGGGGTTGGCAGTTTATCAAAAACACGTGTAGTATAGAAATGAAAATGAACTCCGAATTTATTAAATTTAATAAAATACAGTACAAATATACTGTATTTATAAATTTAATTAATATATTTAATTAATTAAATTTAATATATTTAGTATCAAAACTTACATTCCTAAAAACTATATGCTTTTACAGTAGGGGTGGGCAACCCTCAGCCTGCGGGCCAGATGCGGCCCTCGAGCAAGATTTGTCCAGCCCGTCACTAAATTTCTCTGTTGCATATTAATACGGTCCACCGTGTCGCGCCGATATGGCGACTGCCTAGACTAGACAGTGCCAGTAAATTCTGGAATATTCGAGATGCTTAGGCCACCCACTATATGAAGAGAAGCAGCTGTGATTCCCATCAATTTGCATTAAGATCAGTTGGGAAGTACAGAAGTTGGATTAGTATGTTTCAAATCATTTTGAAAAATTTGAAAAAATTTCTGGTTCTAAAATATGTCTGGACCTTCAGGTAGTAAATACAGAAAGATTGATCAAGAACATTGTATCTTCCAGGAGAAGTGGACCCAAAAATATTTGTTTGTTATTTATAAGGACAAGCCAATTTGTCTGATATGCAATGAAGCCGTCACGGTTTTAAAAGAGTACAATTTAAAAAGACATTATACCACTAAACATTTTCAAAAATATGGAAGTTTAACAGGGCAACTAAGAAGCGATAGAATTTAAAAGTTAAAAAAGAAATTAGCTGCTCAACAAACTGTTTTACTAAAATGCAGTGAAGAAGCTGAGGATTCAGGCGAGTTATGTTGTTAATAAGAAACTGGCAGAACATTTGAAGTCATTCTCAGAAGTCGAGTTTGTGAAAGAGTACTTAATAGAAGTGACAAATATCTTGTGTCCAGAAAAAAGTAAAAAGTTCGCAGAAGTTAGTTTATCCAGAAGAACAGTCACAAGACGAATAGGTGCACTGGCAGAAAACATAAAAGTAGCACTTGGCAAAGTCATGGAAAAATGTGTAGCATTTTCCATAGCATTGGATGAAAGCACTGATATTACTGATACAGCGCAATTAGCAATTTTTATTCATACAGTTGACCAAAATTTGAAAATGATAGAAGATTTGCTCGCACTTCGAGCCATGAAAGACACTATAAAGGAGGAAGATATTTTTGAAGAAATTGTTAATGTTTTTAGTGCTTTTAGACTGGACTGTCGAAGATCACTCGTTGAACTTTATTTTATGTAATCAATTAAGTCAAAAAGTGAAGTGAAATGATTTACACATAGTTAATGTTGCCAATTCCAGTTTAGGGAAAATCACGAAGTACTGGAGCAATAATAAGAAATTATATCAAAAATAATTTTTAATTTTTTTCAATAAAGGCAATTATAAAGTCACTAAATCATTATATCAGCAATTTTAAATTATATATTTCGTCATAAAAAAAATATTAAATCACCAGATCTGGCAACAGTAATGCCACGCCATTCGTAAAGGCGAGACGTACAGTGAAACCGCCTGAATGCACCGCGAAGTTTTGAAAAGCAGTCATATTTGTCTGTATGAACTTATTAAATAAAAAACTTACATCAATCTAATATTTATTAATTAAAAAACGTACACAAATCAGATTTTTCCACTTAAGTCGAATCTGATTATTTTAAATGGAGAACAAATGTTTTATCTTCGTATTTTCTCTTTTTTTGTATAAATTTCAGTGAAATGAAACAATAAATGAACGATTAACAAATAATGTTGTTTATTTTAATAAATTTAACCAATATTTTAGTATTATCTGCGATATTTTTTTATTTTAAATGCGGTATTTTATAGTGGTGTATCGATTCTGATGATGACAACCGAATTTCTGATTACTATAAGTGGATGTATCGATTCTGATGACAATAACCAAATTTCGGTGTATCAATTTTGATGACAATAACCGAAATTCTGATTGTTATAAACGGAGTTTTCATAATGCATTTTAATATGGATGATTCGGGACCTTAAATTTTTTCAGGACCGTAAATTTTTATAACAATAATGTTTGATAACAATATCTGCAATTACAATAAACGGCTTCTACTGTATATTGTTTGATAACAATATCCGCAATTACAATAAGCAGCTTCTACTGTATATACTTTGATAATAATATCCATGATTACAATAAGCGACTTCTACTGTATATGCATATGTGCATATGATTTCTTTTGTTTTTTAATTTATGTTTATTTTTTGAATTTCTGTTTATTATTACTTGTTCTGTACTTTTATTTTTATGTAAGCATTTTTATAGGAAATAGAAAGAATAAAATGCTTTATGAACTAAAAACTATTATTTTATAAAAAATTGGAACAGATCCAATTGAATTTGTATCAAAATAATTGATTCGTTATACGGCTTTTCACTTTACGCCCAACTTTTCCGGAACGTATCTAGGCCGTAAAGCGAGGTATGGGTGTATTAATGTTTACTAGAATACTATATATTATCTTAATAAACATGCTAAAATGTGATAGTATAATCTATTTTATTTCACACATGTATGACAACAGCCGATTAATACAGAATATCAAGATATTTGAAACACAAATAAGGTTCTATTTTATTCTCTAATAAGAAAGAGTAGAATCCCTACTTACATATAATTCAATGTGCAATACACATAGGATAGAAGTTTAGAATCACTGCTTTCCTACAAAAATAGATTATTATGATTATGCTTGAATATGTGTAGTCCTTGACTTACGATGGGGTTTGGTTGCAAACTCTGCCATTGTAAGTCACCACTGCTTTATCATATATGATAAAGCAGTGGTTTCCAAACTTTATATTACTATGCCTCCCCTAAAACATAATCTAATCTTGGCACCCCCCTTATTTCATTATTTCATAAAAGTAATACAGACACATTTCATGGCAAAACTTTATCAATACAAAAAAAGATAAACATAATTGACAATCATATTGAATTGTATTATCATAATTGATAATCATTTTTAAATTAATTTCTATTTATAATAATAAATAATAGTTGATATAGCACCCTCTCGCTGTCATTATTATTTTTATTGGTTATTGCTGCTAGTAGTTCTAGCAGCCGTTTTATAAACTATGCATTTGCAAGCATGTCATTTATTATATAGTATATATCTTATATTACAAAAAATTATATTTCTGTCAAACTTTTTGCAGTTCCCTTTGCACTATAGTCTGTCCCAGGTTGAGTTGAGAGCTATGAAGGTCATCGATCGGCGAAGCACCCATGTACTTCACTGCACTGATATCAAACGCACTGTGAAATGGCATAGGAGTATTAATGCAACAAATCCTTGCGATTTCGGATTTATGTAAGAATAAAGGTTTGAAAAACCACACCAAAGTGAATCAATAAAAATATAGAATTTGAAAAAAAAACCACATTATATTGAAACAGCGTTAAACGGAGCAGTTTTAAGTGGGGTCTTACTGTAGTTAATATTCAGATTATTTCCAAAAATAAATCAATTTGAAAACTCAATTTTGCAAATTTGGCAATCATTTTCATTTTAAATTTTTGAAACAGTAATATTAAAGATTTCCAGTCTCAAGAGATTGATGTGAAATAGCATGTTCAGAAATAAAAAATGCATAACAATTTATTTTTAAAATTTTTAATGTACAGTAAGTCCTTATTTAATGCTATCTCACTTAGCACCAGTTTGCTATTATGTTGCGAGCAAAAATTAAATTAGTTAATTAAAACATTAAAGTTTTTAAAGCAGCAAAATGAAATAGTCCTAATTTTTTAAATTTCCTGCATAAAAGACTGAAAACATGTTGCAAATCTATAATGTAGCTATAAAAAAATTGAGTGACCACATTTTATATGAGTGCTAATTCAAATCCACAGTATTGTTTAAGAACATTATATTAAACTATATAGCAATAGATTAGTCGATAGATTCACCACATGGATATGCTTTGACTTTTCAACCAAAGTCCTGAGATTAAAGCCCTTATGGAAAAATTATTTGAAAGTCTGAATCTGGTTTGTCTATCTTCATCTACAATCTGCTAGTCTTATCAGTTATAATCAATACATGATATGTGATAGAAATGGCACTGTTATTAATGAATGATTGAAAACTGATGTTAAGAAAAACTAATAATGGACATAATATCTGTGAATTCTAAGATGTTTTTATTATTTTCTAATAAGAAAATAATTTCTAATACTATAACTTTTACTTTCCTGTAAATTCTAAGATATAACTGCTCTATAACATTTATCAATTAAAATTTATATTTAAATCATGCTTTTCATTCACTTCATTCCATTATTGAACAATATACAGTGGTGGACAAAAGTATTGATACCTCACCATTTTTTATTATTATTTTGGCAATATTAGTGTTTGAGGTTAATGTAACCGTCTGCTTATGAAACTGGAAAAAGCAAAGAATAGTAAGAATAGCACATTCAATCTTGGAAAGAGCAAAGAATAGTAAGGTAAAGAATAGTAAGGATAGCACATTCAATCAGAAATAGCAATTATTTATTTCTGTACTATAAGTTGGACAAAAGTATTGATGCCTTACAATTAATATTTAATATGCCCACCTTTTTAGTAGAAATTATAGCTTTTAATCGTTTTTAGTAGCCTTCAACAAGCTTCCTGAAAACGTCTGTCAAGTTTTGCCCATTTCTCTTTACAAAACCTTTTTAATTCTGCTTCTTGGGTGGCGATCCTTGATCATTTTCTTTAGCTGGCACCATCAATGCTCAAAGACATTAAGGTCCGGGCTTTGGCTAGGCCAGGGAGAAAGAAGTTTAATTTTGTTTTGATCAAAAAATTGCATTGTTGAATGTGAAACATGTTTAGGGATAGTTGTCCTGCAAAAATTGCATTGTTGAATGTGAAACATGTTTAGGATCGTTGTCCTGTAGGAAAATAATACCTTCTGCCAAGGAGCCTGACAGCAGAAGGAATCATTTTCAATTGCAATATATTCTGATATCTTTTAGAATTAAGGATTCCATCAATAATTTCAAGGTCTCCAGGCTCGTTTGTACTCATGCAACCCCAAAGTAGTACGCTATCACACACCATGCTTCACAGTTGGCACCAGGCAATCTTCTTTGAACTCGTCATTTTTGAAACGCCAAACAAATTGCTTACCGTCACTATTGAAGAGGTTGATTTTTGTCTCATCAGACCATAAAACTTTATTAAAATAGGTTTCCGGTTCTTTGATATATTTCTTTGCAAATTCCAAACGTGCTTTTTTATGGCACTGCTTCAGATATGGCTTCTTTCTCGCCACACAACCTCGGAGGTTACACTTGTTTAAGTGCCGTCTAACTGTTCTTGAAGAGACATTGGCCACATTTCCCTCCCTAAGTTCAGCTGCTACTTGCCTCGAAGACTTCTTTCTATCATTTAATACAGTCCTTTTCAACAAGCGAGTAGCTCTATCACTCAATAATGATGGGCGACCTGCACGTGTTAAATTTGTTATAGTGCCATGGCGCTTCCATTTCTGAATGATTTTTTGTACTGTTGAAACAGGAATCTGCAATCGGGAACTAATTTTCTTGTATCCATGGTCAGCTTTATGCAGTTTTATGACCTTTTCACGCATATCTTGACTCCATTCCTTCGTTTTTCCCATCTTTACGTTGTTACCTGTGTTATGACGCTATGATGACAATATGTAAATTATTTATGTACGTATGATGTCACACGACATATTGCAGATGTTTTCCATTGAAATTATTTAAAACAAAAATAGAAAGAATAAGTTTATTTTTAAAATTCTTAGGGTATCAATACAATTGTCCACAGCAATTTTTAGGTTTATTTTTTCCCTATAACAATTTATGCAATAAATTTTATAAAATTTATCGCTACAGCATAACTTATTACAGAGATTTCAATAAACACAGTTTAAAAACGATACATTAACCTCAAACACTAATATTGCCAAAATAATAAAAAAATGGAGGGGTATCAATACTTTTGTCCACCACTGTAGTAATGACTAGATAACAAAAATTACTAAATACAGGTAGTCCTCAACTTATGACAGGGTTCTGTTCCAATGTCTCCATCGTAAGTCAATTCTGATATAAGTCAAGGACTTTTTAATTCTTGATTTGTTTGATTTCTGCTTTAATATTTTCAAAAATTAAGGTTCTATTTAATTTAAAATGGTTAAACAAAGCTTTCCTCGCCTGCTTTTTTTACATTGGAATTTTCATCAGAGTATTATTTCTCTTACTGGACATGACAAAATTATGATGAAATACAGTAATAAGGCTTTGCTTGCTGACTAATGATGATGCTGCAATACATTTACAAAAGCAATGTGATATATGTATGTATATGCAAGTGCCAAAGTTGAATTAGAGAATTTTAGTAATAATTTCTGACCATCATAAGTGCGAATCATTGTAACTTGAATCGTCGTAAGTCAAGGATTACTTATAATATCAATTCTAGTACCAGAAAGAAAGCATTCTAGGAACATAACCCTAACTTATAATATTAGGTCTATGGATTTCCTGGTTTCAGTTAAAATTGAAATTTTCAGCAACTTAACCCTGATGTTAAACAAGGACCTATTGTACTGTATTTATTTTCTAAGATTATTCTAGCAATATGTACTAATAACATTATGTTCTGTTGGTTAGTGTATAGTATCAGATTAATCAATAGAAATAAATCTAATTATTTCTTCAAAATACATTTAACTAAGAAAATTAAAAAAAAAAAAAAATTGATTATAGAATCTTATTTAGTAAAGAAACAATAATTTTAATATTAATATATGAAAATTATATTGAACTGTTATATATAATAAATTGCAATATATTATACTTAAATTTTATTTATAAAGATCTGCATAATAATCTATTGATAAAATAATATGCATTATACAGAAAAAGAAATTATAAATTATTCACAATTCTGAAATCTTAAAAAACTTTTATATTCTTTGCAAGGTTTAATATTCATTGATATTGTTAATGTGATTTTGGTTGTTCAATTAATTTACAATAATCTTCTAATACCTATGTTCTGATGCTTATGTCAGTCATAGGAAATAACAAGCACTATAAATATTTAATTAATATTCTTGCTTGTTTGTTATTTCTTGTAACATTATTCTTTTTAAAATATGGTAATTCATAAATCATTTAGGAAATTTATTCAAAAATAACAATGAAAGATTATACGGTATTTTCATTTTAGCATTTCTTGAAAATAACATATGTTCTAAAAGTGTTTGTAATTTTAAATTATATAATTAAAAACAATTTATTATTCATATTTGATTAATATAAGAATATATATCAATTCTGTAATGTAAATAATTCAAAAAATATAAATAAAGGATGCACAAACAGTTTATTTATGGAATTACATCTGAAGATTGGATTGCAAAGAGAGGATGCATTGAAAGATTGGCTTATGATTAGAATCAGGATGCACAAACAGTTTATTTATGGAATTGCATCTGAAGATTGGATTGCAAAGAGAGGATGCATTGAAAGATTGGCTTATGATTAGAATCACACTGGTAAAACTTTTTCAGTAATTCCAATATTTTCAATATATAATATCTAAAATATTGGAATATGCATAAATGATGATGTCTGGCTTTAAATAATTTTCTTCTTAACATTAAATTGCATATGATAATATATAATAATTATGCCAGTAATGTATAATTTATATACTTAATAAGCCAATCATTTTACTCAGTATATAAATTATATATTGGCAATTTGGTATTTCTAATTTTATAGTATACTGAAAGTAACAATTTATTCTGTACTGAAGATATACTTGTTTTAAGATAATTTAAATTTTATCAGGAATGTATAACTGGCATATTGATTCCCAGTTATACATTTCTGGCAATCAACATGCCAGGAATGTACAACTTAATTGTTTTCAGATAGATTTTTGGCTCAAAATCTAAATTATCTTAAAACAAATAAGAACTGAGATAAATATCAGATAGCTAATCACTGGCATTCAGTGAGAAACATTTATTTTTAAATGGCTGATTACTATTTAAAGAATAATCAGAAAAATATGCATATATGTTTAAAGAACTTATAAATAAAACTTTCATTATAAAGTCTCCTCTTACTATAAAATAGATCAAACTAATATATAAATTACAAGCATTTCCAATAACAATCTGCTTCAGTTACTAAAGTACTATAACTAAGCAGGCTATAATTTCAGATTTTTTTTTCATTGCAAATTTCATATTCTTTATAAATTTTTCAAAAATATAGAATAAGCATTTTTTTTTTTTGTCAAAATTTATTATCTGAAATTAATCATGCCTTTTAATATTCTATTTATGGAAAAAATTTCTCTCAATTTATGTTGTCTTGAATAATCTAGTTAATCTTAGAATCAATTATGATGTAACTTCAGGAGATGACTACAATTAAATTTGTAAATAATAAATAGGTATTTTTAATAAATAGGCATTTTATAAAATTATAAATATAGATTTATAAGAATCTATTTATCCTTATGAATATACCTAAGAAAAAATTCTACTAAGTTAATTTGAAAATATAAAAGTAATTAGAACTTTATAAATACCTCTTGCTTCACGTAACGTATAATATAACTTTACAGCACTTAAGCAAGGTTAAATTTTATTTTGGTAAAGCACTTTCGGACTACATTCAAGTCCCTCATCAGTACCGGCTTCTCTGAACCCACTTTTTCATTGAAGTCCTATTGACAGCCATCATACATGTCATTAGTTTGCTGTATATAATTTTATCTCATTATCCTGCAAAGCATTAATTTAAAACTTCAATTTAAATATTTTGAAATACATAAATATCATGCCTCATTCTATAATTAAATAAGTTTTAGCTATGAATATGATCAGAATATACAGGTAGCATTTGACTTACAACCATTCGTACTTATGAGATAATGTAATCAGTAAATTCTGTGTTTGTTCAATGCAATTCACATAGGTTTGACTCCATGAACAATGGTCTAATATATGGAAAGCATCCCTTTTGTGTCAGGTTCTTGTATTTTTCTTTGTTAAGTTTTTTATGATAAAGTGTAATAATAAATATTGGTAATGGGCAATCCATAAATTTTGGACATTTGCAACTTCCAATCTTGGGATTCAAACCAAATGCTGTCATAAATCAAGGACTATTCAATATATTATACCTTTTTAAATAAGAATACAAGCAATTCCAAAAAGAACTAAAGTGCATACTTTCTGAACATGTTGTTTATTTCCAATTTATTATTTGTAATTCATTGACTTTTTGTTCCAATTTTAATGTTATACAACATAAATATAAAACAAACCATCATATATATCATAATGTCATTATCATTGCAGTGATATAACATCACTTGTGTCATTGTGACATCATAAGATGCTGGTGTTTAGCATCATCATCATTATAATGTCATGATCACATGTCAGTATTGCATCAGTATAGTATAGAAAATAGACTGTACTGATTTAAAAATATATATTCATATATTATTGATTTATACTGAATTTTGTGAAATAATTTTGATTTTATAATGATTAAAGTAAAATTAAAAAGAATATAAATGCAAAACTTAAGTATAGAAATAAAAATAAAAAGAAACAAATCCAATGTTGAACACAAATTTTTCAGCATTGAAAAATTCAAACTATCAGTGTTTTTAAACTCTGTATTCTATTTTAACTGAGAAAAATGTATTGCCATTATAATGATGGATATATACAAAGATGCATTAGCATTATCTGAATTCATATGTTGAAAATACCATAAAAAAATAAGCATCCTATTTCTAGTATTAAATATCTTGTATATAAATAGTAGCTATTGTAGTATATCATTGTTTGATCCAAAATTAATTCTGTTTTTATAGGATATGATTAATCATTTTCAAATTGTTATTTTCTATTTATTATTGTCTAATATCTATTTATTTGATACATTGAGTTATGGAAATTACTTTTCTCTTGCTTTGTGTTCAACATTTATTATTTTTAATAGTAGTAAAAATTTAAATTTTTTTATACAATAAATTATATAAATTTATTGTTTCAAAAATGTCTTATAATCTAAAATTATATTATAAAATAAGCATTTTTTGCAACAGATTTTATTTCAGACTAACAAACGTTTTTGGCACTTGGCCATCATCAGGTTACATACAGAATCTGATTATGACCGAGTAATATTTATCTAAAATAATATTACCAAGTGCTTATTTGGTAATATTAGTTTAGATTATATGAGTAATAGTAGCAAATGCTATGTATGTCTAATGTCTTATAATTTTCTGCTATATTTAACAACTCATACATTTAAAAAAAAGACCAAGCACTAAAGCAAAATTAATTTTTAGCAGCAATTTATTTAAATGATCTGTAAAAATACTTTCAGTTTCATTCAAGCCATTATCAGTTACAAGTATTACTCTACAAACAAGAAGAAAAATAAGATCTGCTTTGGTGCTCGATCTTATTTTTTGTACATGTGAATTATATAAATTTAAATTTTTCAAATTAATATTAATATACCTAACTGTAATGTAATATATATATACAATATACATGTGGCATGCATATATATTACAATATATGAGCACACACACACACACAGTATATACATCTGGCAGGTACATATACACATTCATCCTTCATAGATTCCCAAAGATTTCATAACTTGCTTTGCTTTCATTTCAAAATAATAGGTAACTTTAAGCATATTGAATTGCTGATCTAAATAATATAAATCCAGAGGAATCTCACATCGTATAATATTCCATAGTGCTAATCTATTCTGAGCCAGTTAGAAGTGGCTTGCAAGCAACATCAAATGATGTATTCAATGGACAAAAAATATGAAGATCTTGTAGGCCATGAAAGCATATGATGTCTTGTAGATATGTTTTTCCAATGACAGCAGTACAAAGATAAACATTATCCTACTGAAAAATGACAATTGGAGTACCTGCTAGAAATAGAAATATAATTGGCCATATGACTTTTTGAAATATTGCTGAACTATCTTAGTTCCTTTTTTTTTTTTTAATGATTTACTGATTCTAATAGAACTCTAAGCACTTTACTTAGTAATATGAACTTGTCATAGTTCCTCAATGATCATTTACATTGGAGTTAAAGGTAGCCTTGTAAGAATGTGATATGGCACTCATGAACATAGGTGCATTCTCTATATATAGATTTGATCACTATTAGCATTAAGCAAAATTGAGACTAGGACTTATCATTGAACATAGCATGTAGCCATTTCTCTTGCTATGCATTTCTATTGATACTTATTGATTTGAGCCTAACAACAAAGCTTTTGATTAAAAGCAACTGATATAATTGAATTTGAGACTATAGCATTTCCTCTGTTCTGGATCATGATTTGACATCCTTGGAAGTAGACAATTTGCCAAATGATTCCTACAATTGCTCTTGGATCTGTAATTCCTATATTAATATGATCTTATAATATATGCCTTTCCATCTCTGATGAATTTATTCTTATAAATATTGGTGCCAAAAATGTTTCGCCATTCTGGTATCATGACCACATGTTTGATATTACTGGTAGACCAGTCTGCTTCACATAGTCTAAAATCTGATCATACTCAAATGCATTGAACTGCAAGCAGGATTGTCAAAAAATTAGCATTAATATATTATAAATATTTTTCTAGACAAACCATATCTCAGAGACTCCCATAAATTTGGAAGTGTAGAAGATGCCTTTTTTCCTAAACTTCATAGTAATATCTGCCCTCAAGACTCTCTTGTGGCTTGTATAAGACACTTAAATGTTTTAACAATTCTACATTTGATTTTTTTGTTTTTTCCTCTCCCCCAAATATCCCTTGGTTACTTTAAAATCAAATAATGCATATCTCAGGTCCCTACACATAGACAGATTTGTGTGCCAATTCATCAATTCTTTCTAGATTGGATAATTTTGACAGTATATTTAATTAC
The DNA here is from genome assembly GCA_000484575.1 of Olivierus martensii. NCBI lineage: Eukaryota > Metazoa > Arthropoda > Arachnida > Scorpiones > Buthidae > Olivierus > Olivierus martensii. The sequence continues at coordinate 28,364 of AYEL01079469.1, forward strand.
TGGTTTAAAATTACAAATTAAATCTGCTGTTTAATAAAATTGCAAATAAAATCCCTCAATCTAACTTTTGGAAATTTATGATAATTAATTTATAATATACAGTGGATTCCACTTAATTGGGCAGCTGCGTAATTGGGCCAAATCTCAAAGAACGGAAACCAAACTAATAAACTATGTAATTGGGACAAATCTCAAAGAACGGAAACCAAACTAATAAACTAATAAAAACAGTCGATTCTGCTTAATTGGACCACCAGGCCAAATCTCAAAGAATGGAAACCAAACTAATAAACTAATACATAATATTATTATTAATACAGTGGATTCCGCTTAACTGGGGCAACGCATAATTGCGCCAAATCTCAAAGAACGGAAACCAAACTAATAAACTAATACATAATTTAACGCTTAATTGGGACAGTAGCAGAAAGGGAATTTTGAATTTTTGATAAATTTTAGGGATTTTCGAAAGTATGGCAACACTACATACACTAATATTTGAAAGGGAATTTTGAATTTTTGATATATTTTAGGGATTTTCGAAAGTATGGCAACACTACATACACTAATATTTATGTGTTTTCTTAAAAAAATCCTTATATAAAAATTATAAGAACATTTTATTGTACCGGTAGTTTTTCAGGTTAAACCTTAAACACAATGTTTAACACAATGGAGCAGGTCGTTTCTTATCATCTTATTACATAAATATCATCGGCACACTGTTCCCAAACTAATATAAACATCCATTCTTTAGTAAAATTATAAGTAAATATCATCGCTGATAAATAATACATAATAATACTGTATTCGACAACACTAGCATGATGGCATAACAATACTGTATTCGGCAACACTTGCGTGATGAGAATCAGTTATCTATCGTCATACTGTATTCGACAACACTAGCGTGATGAGAATCGGTTATCTGCAATACTGTATTCAGCAACACTAGTGTGATGAGAGTCAGTTATCTATTGCACTAATGTATTCAGCAACACTAGTATGATGAGAACCAGTTATCTATCATCGTGAGTCTGGAAAGTGTGCCTCTACTTAAGAGTCTACTGTTACTGTACTTAGCAATATTCATTTACAGATCTGCCAAGATAGTCAAGAAAGGATTTACACTTTCAAGTAAAATTGCTTTGGCTGGATAAAATTAAAAAAGCACTATTTAAAATAAAGCTATCGTAGACTCGCTGATATAACTGGTGTACCAAAATCAAAAGGCCGTTGTAGACCACTGGTATAACTGGTATACCAAAATTTATCATAGCGCTTCTCCTACACAGACTTACTGATACAACTGGTGTATCAAAATCAAAAGACTACACTTGAACTCGCTGAAATTCACCAAAATCTACTATAGAGCATCTCCTACAACAAGAAAATCAACTGCGGAAGTAGTGGGCATTAAAGAAAGAAATTCCGGGAACATCCAAAAGAAAGCATGATGGAAAGGATCTACAAGTCGAAGAAGCATTAGATCAAATGGTTTTCTATAGTTAGCGGGCAAAAAAGCATTAGATCAATGGTTTTCTATAGTAAGCAGGCAAGGTGTGAGGAACATCCAAAAGAAAGCATGATGGAAAGGATTCAGAAGTCGAAGAAGGAAACATTCAAAAGAAAGCATGATGGAAAGGATCCAGAAGTCAAAGAAGCGCGATAGTTTTTTAGATCAATGGTTTTCTATAGTTAGTGGGTGAGGCTTGAATATCAGCGGCCCAGTGTTGAAGGCGAAGTCAGAGGAGATTGCTAAAAAGCTAATAATTAGGCATCTATTTTAATAAAGTATTAAAATAGATATCTAATTATTATTTTTTTACCTATTATTTATTTATCTACGAATTACATATTTTATTTTAGAATTTATTGCTACTTTGTTTAATTGGGCAAAAATGGGCTTAGTCCCAACGGGTCCCAATTAAGTGGAATCCACTGTATATGTATTAAATATTGAATAATAAAATTGTGTAATTTTCCTGCTTAAAGTGCTTGTGGATTTCTCATATTTCCTATTAAGCAGCAGAACTTGATAGTTTAATGATTATAGAATTCTTCACATTTTGCTGTAATTGTATCTTGTAAATGTTGATTATCACTTTGTTAATTACAAATTTATGAAATATAAATTTGTAATTAAATAAATTTTGTAGAAATAATAATATAAATTATTCCTTTTTTATTATATGCTATAAATTCTTTTGATTTTTACTAAAAGAAACTTTTTATCAACCTCAAATTAGTCAGCCATATGAGAAATGATAAAGTTCATTGAAAAATAATGTAAAATGCTGGTCCATTGCAATATCTTATATCTATACTGTGCTGATCATCAAGATGTTAAGCTTCAATATATTCTTAATAGAAATATATTAAAAACTTTATTAATAAATAATGAAATATAAAATTAATGTTAGAAATAAATACAAGAAAATATGGCATTATAAATATTAAATTAAAAAATATATATCTAAAAAGTGATTTTGATATCGTCGGCACACTGTCGCCGCACTAATATAAACATCCATTCTTTAGTAAAATTATAAGTTTTCTTATCATCTTATTACATACACATCGTCGGCACACTGTCGCCACACTAATATAAACATCCATTCTTTAGTAAAATTATGACACACTGTCGTCGCACTAATATAAACATCCATTCTTTAGTAAAATTATAAGTAAATATTGTCATTAATGAATAATACATAACAATACTGTATTCGGTAACACTAGCGTGATGAGAATCATTTATCTATCATTGTGAGTCTGGCAAGTGTGCATCTACTTAAGAATCTACTGTTACTGTACCTAGCAATATTCATTTACAATGTCGATTTTATTTAAAATTTTTAAATCTTTGTCAAGATGTCAAGAAAGGATTTTACACTTTCAAGTAAAATTGTTTTGCTGGATAAAATTAAAAGCCAGCCATTTAATAAAGCCATCGTAGACTTGCTGAAATAAACCAAAATCTATCATAGCATGTCTCCTACAACAAGAAAATCAACTGTGTGTGGAGTGGACATTACAGAAATAAATTCCAGGAACATCCAAAAAAAAGCATGATGGAAAGGATCCAGAAGTCAAAAAAAGCATTAGATCAATGGTTTTCTATAGTAAGCAGGCAAGGTGTGAATATCAGCGGCCCAGTGTTGAAGGAGAAGTCGGAGGAGATTGCTAAAAAGCTAATAATTAGCTACCTATTTTAATAAAGCATTAAAATAGGTAAGTAATTATTATTTTTTTACCTATTATTTATTTACTTGTGAATTACATATTTTATTTTAGAATTTATTATTACTTCGTTTAATTGGGGCAGCCGTTTAATTAGGCCAAAATGGCTTAGTCCCAACATGTCCAAATTAAGTGGAATCCACTGTGTATAGAATTATAATATTTAAAATATTTTTGTGTGTTTATATCACAATGAGATTTTTAATATATTTCTATTGGTTTTTTTACCTATTATTTATTTACTTGTGAATTACATATTTTATTTTAGAATTTATTATTACTTCGTTTAATTGGGGCAGCCGTTTAATTAGGCCAAGCTTTTTACCTATTATTTATTTACTTGCGAATTACATATTTTATTTTAGAATTTATTATTACTTCGTTTAATTGGGCAGCTTTTTAATTGGGCCAAAATGGCTTAGTTCCACATGTCCAAATTAAGCGGAATCCACTGTGAATATTTAAAATATTTTTGTGTGTTTATATCACAATGAGATTTTTAATATATTTCTATTGGATAGTTTTATGTTACATTCATATTTTATTGGAATTTACTATATAAAAGTATACTTAATTTCAAAATTATTACACTAAATATTTAAATACTACATAATTATATATAATGTATAATGTATTATTATATAACATATAATACTGTATATTATAATATATAATGTATTACTACATTAAATAAATATATTAAATTACATTTAAAATTCCATAATAAAAATTATAATCTATATTAAAATTTGAAAAAGGACAAGATATTATAAAAAAATATTAAAAGTAATGAAGATTTTAAATGATATATTTGTAATTAGAGAGATAAAGACCATTTATCAAAAATACTTTTAATCTAAATTATCATTTTATTCATGATTTTAAAAGGCTAATTATATTAAGAAAATCCATCCAAATTCTTGTAATCAATCATCACACAAAAAAAACTCTTTTTGGATAAAAAATTAACATTATTCATTAAAGTCAACTATTTAAAGTATAGGTAGGTCTTGATTAGTGCGAATAATAGGCTCCACGAATTTCTCGCAATATCAATATATCAATTTAAAAGGTAAAATTTTATTTTATCTGAAGCGATCAAGTGCGTCACGCTGCCGATTCCAACCTGCATTTGTATAAGTGCATCAGAATTCTTGACAATAATCCAGCTAAAGTGATCCAATGCAGCACACCTAAATATGATTCTTGGATTATTGTCGAGAATTAGGATGATGTAGCTTCAGAAAATATCAAGTTAACGAATAGTAATAAATTTTTATAATTTACATAAAAATATTTTTTCTTTTTATTGTTGTTATTGAATAACTGTTTTCTTTTCTAAAAAAAGTTCATATTATCATAGTAAAAATTCCATTAGAATATGTCTATGTCACATGGCTCCCAAGAGACCGTTTGAAGTTTCGTTTTCCCTATAGTTGAATTGAGTTCGTATTCAAATCTTTGATCATATTTTAAAATGAGTGGATCAATTTAGAATGACATGTGCAATGTCATTTCTAGATGTTAATCGTGCGATTTCAAAGTTTTGATTTTGCATACGATGAACTTTTTTGATAGACTAAAGTTATTTTTCAGTACAGATTTTAAATAATAATTATCTTTTCGTTATTTTAAACATTAGTTACTTTTTAATCTATTTTAATTAAATCATCGATGATTTAAATATAATAAGTATTTATCTATTATATAATTACTTTTTAATCTAATTAAATCATCGATGAGTTAAATATAAGAAGTATTTATCGATTACTAGCAAATGAATTAAAACATTCTTAATTAATAATAATGAAAAATAAATATTTTTTCACTCAAATATGAATCCTAGGTAAGATTCTTGATTGATTGTCAAGTTTTCGTGTCGTGTCATATCAGGCAGCGCAGCGTCGCCTATCTGATTATGGTATATAGATGCAGGTTGGAGTCGGCGGTGTAACGCGCTCGATCGCATCAAGGTAAGATAAAATTTTACCCGGTATTAAATGAATTATTGCAAAATTTCCTTCCCGGTCTTTGGGAGATACTTTCAATAAGTTATGGTTTTGCTTATTACTTCAATTTCTCCAGCCAAAAAAAAAGTTGTTTTTTTTTATCCGTGTATAAGCCGACCCCCACTTCAGAAATTCTTTTTTGAGAGAAAAACCTCGGCTTATACACGAGTATATACGGTATATTATATATAATTAAGTGTTTAACATTTGATTATAAACAGTGGTGATATTCAAATTATTTAACAACCAGTTCACTTAAATTTGATGTCATGGGGGAGTTCCTATCTGGTCAAAGGAACCCTTAAAGTAACTGATTGTTTTATAAAATATTGTACTGATTATTGGTTAACGTGTTATTATGAAAGATGATGTGTGTGAACAGTACTAGCATATATTCCAAGGACACACTACCGGTTCAAGTTATTTGACAGATTTATTATATCATTAAAGAAAAAGTTGTCAAAATAAGTAAACATTCATAAATAAAATTTATGTTTCATACTTATTTTCCTTTTCTTTTTAATTTTTATGCTATCCACATTTGATGTAACTGATAACAACAACTGGTATGGAGAACAACAAAAAACCTGACAATCAGTTTGGATAAACTGGTGCAAACTAGCTGGATAACACAACTGGTTATAAATCATTATTTTAATACAGTATATATAATTAATGAGTATTAATAAAGAATCACAAAATCAGATGATTTTGTGATTCTTTATTAATACTTGTTAATTGGGAGAGTATCAGTCTCTGAAAATGATTTTGGTATTAAGATGTTCTGTAATCCTAGAACTTTTTAAGAAAGTTTTGTTGCATTCATGCTCTTGACTTATTTCCATTATCGGATTTAAAATCCTGTCAGAATAAAGAAAATAATGAGTGCATGCACTTCTCAAGAAGATTGAGAAAGCAGCTTTTCTATTTGAAAACTTATTCTCAGAAATGATAAACTGATTTATAACCAGATTCTTAATGATAACAAAACAAAAAATCAATTAGCAATTGGACCTTAAAAGAAATTTCTTTTAAAGTTCAATAAGCCAATCGAGTTTTTGTTTAATTGTCAGAAATCATAAGCATATACAGGGTGTGCCAGCTAAATCTGGACAAAATAGACAATTTAATTAAACAAAATTTTATTTAACAAAAAGAATAAAATTATCAAAATTATCATTTGCACATTAATTTTGGATCCCTTTAGATTAAAATTACTCGATGTAATTCCCTTCTGCCTCAATTACTGCCTCGATCCTCGACCGGAAACGATGACATGCCCTGCGCAATGCCTGCTTGTCCAAGTTTGAAAACGCTGCCTCAATAGCGGCCTGGAGAGATGCCACATTAGGATGTCTCGACCTATTAGAGACCCTTTCAACAACGCTCCATACGTAATAGTCCAAAGGATTCAAATCTGGACTGTTAGGAGGCAGAATTCTTTAGACCAAAACATATCCATGTTGTCTGACAACCAGTTTTGCACTAAATGACTGATGTGCGCAGGTGCGCCATCCTGCTGGAAGATGTAGGGTCTCCCGGAAGTCACAGTTTCCATCCAAGGTTTCACTATTGTTGTAAGAACATGCAAGTAAATCTTTTTTGTTACGGTTTCCCCCTTTCCAAAGACGTGCGGCGGCATGACGTCACCTTCACCGGAAACAACAGCTAGGACGTGAACACTGGCCGGAAACTTCGTCCTAGCTATTACGGGGACATCTTCAAGGTCATAGGCAAGCCAACGGTCATTTCTCCGGTTTACTTTGGCATCAACAGTAAAAATTTTCTCATCGAAAAAAAATCTGATGCGTCCTGCAGCTTCATTCTTCATTGAACACAGAAGCAAGTTGCGCTCTTTGTTTTAGCGGCATCAGACAGCATCTGTTGTACTTTTATGACGTAGGACTTGTACCGTAGGTCCTCTTCCGCAATTCGACGCATTGTGGTCTCACTCACACCCAATGTTTTTGCCAACTGCCTGAGAGATTGCCCTGGATCCTCTGAGATGAGCTCTTGAGCCCTTTGGACAACTTCCGGTGTCCTTGACGATCTCCCCCTGGAATGGCTCTTCCTTGCTGGGTTGGCAGAACCTTCTTTAGACTTCTCTGAAGCCGCATATCTAGCAGCAACATCATAAACTGTCGATTTTGGATAGTTAAAGAACCGAATTATTTCGGTAGGTGATCATCCAGCGCGAAGGCCTTCGATTATCGCTGCTCTCCGATTAAATTCTGCACTCGATCTTAACTGATCAGCCATTTTTAATTTATCCTCGAACGCATCGTCTATCTGGCTTACTAAAACGTCAGCAGCGTCGTAGCGCTGACGTAAAATTTGGCGGGAAATTCAATTTGAAATTTGTCCGGATTTAGCTGGCGCACCCTGTATATAGGAATAAGGGGCATTAGGTAGCATTATTAGTATTCTTCAGAGTGAAATCTTGGCCTTTAGACTTTCTGATATAATAATGCTAATTACAGTTAGATTTTATATTTTGTAATTTTAATCATTTGAAAAAACTTTGAGTTTAATGAACTGTTGATAAAATATACAGTTGGCATTTAAAAGAACAATTCTGAACATGGTCCTACACCTTTAAATTTGTGTACTTTGTCATCTAGTTCTTTCTCTCTAAAATACAATGAACTCTGTACCCCTGCTGTCCCTCTTATTATAAAGAGGGACAGCAGGGGTACAGAGTTCATGTTTGAGTTTCTTCCTCTGGCTAAAGAAGCATTGGTTCTCCCCAAACAAATATATGAGGCATTTGTGTTGATGATTGAGTGATACTGGGGTAGCAAATGATGCAATATCACAAACAAACTTTTTGAGGTACAAGCTGAAACTTTGTCATATTTAGCCTTCCACTGACTTGGAGGATAACCACATGTTGATTGTTATACTTCTTCCAGTTTTTTAGATCAGTATGGTTCTTAAAAAATAAATCTATGGATGTTCCAAGTGGTGTGATAAAGTTGGATTGACTGTTAGTCCAGTAAAGACTGTAATTATACCTTTTACATGACAAATGATGAGACTTATTGAACAATCACTCTTTTGACAAAAAGTTATAGTTTCCTACTCAAATCAAATACCTTATGTTATGTTATGCTAGACAAGGGATTAACTTGGAAACCACATGTAAATTTTATAGTTGGGAAAGCCCATAGAACTTTATGGACTGTAAAGGCATTTTGGGTAAGACAAGGGGACTTAAACAAGGGTTGCTGAACTAGGTATATACTATGGATGTGAGACCCATTTTATTACCTATGCTACCATTATTTAGTGGTGAAGAGTTTTACTTAAGACTTGCAGGACTGAAAATTCAAAGGTTTACCTGTCTGAGCATCACAAAAGCTATGAGGACTGCTTCTATTGCTGCTCTTGAAATTCTCTTGGGCATTCCTTTTTTGCATTTGTGTTTGGAGACTAGTGCCCAAGAGAGTTAATATGGACTCTATTCTTATGGGGAAAAATTTCTTGGAACCATAAAGTGGAGTACTCATCTTTTGAATGAGATACATCACACAGTCATATTTTTGAGATGTTAAGGATTACATGGTACTCAGATTTAGGTTCTTTTTTATTATTTTTCCCAGCTTGGAGGGCTGTGGAAGTGGATTTAGATGCAATATCAAGGGTGAACTGATTTTGTTTACAGATGGCTCTAAAACCACTACTGGAATTGAGGCAGGGGTTTTAGTAAGGGAACAGAAATGTCTTATTCTTATTCCCTTGGATAGCTTGCCACTGTCTTCCAAGCAGAAATCAATGGTATTTTAATCAAACATATTTATTTAAAGTTAAAATCAACCTCAATAGAAGTTATGTTAATAAACACATTCATATTCTACAGAAATTTATACTGTATTAAAAGCTTACAAATAAAGTGCTAGCTCCACTTTACTTCTAAGATTATATGGATCATCATCTTCTCATTGAAGAACTGGCTACCAGGAACAAGTATTGTACAAGTTGTTGTACCTTGTTTGATTGCCAAGGCACAAAGGGATCTGCCCTGACATCACATCCGATGTATTTGAACAGGTTGTCAAGGACTAGTTGGCAGCTCATCACCTCATCCACTGGAAATCTACTCCTGATCTAAGGCAAGCAAAAGCTCTTATTTTAAGACCTTTACAGAGAACTAAAGATTTGCTTGCATTGCATAAAAATGAAGCTAGGATTATCACAGGATTTCTTACAGGACACTATCATTTAGAAGACATCTTCACTTAATTGGGATTGCTAATAGTCCCAACTATAGAAGACATCAAGAAGGAGATGAAATTCCTCTTCATATTTTGTGTGAATGTGTGGGCCTTTGGCCTTTCATGCTTCTTGGATTGCATTTTCCTGAAACAGAAGATCTTTTTACAGTCCCATTGAAGAAGAGACTGTCTTTTGTAATTAAGATGGGACTTCTTATGGGATGATCCTGTTGGGGACGCACAAAAGACCACTAGTAGTTGCAGTGCTGGGGTTGTGTACAGTCCCCCTTTCCTACAATCTACTGTATATACTTGTCTAATAATTCATTGTATATTGTCTATAAGCTGAACCATGTTTAAGCTGACCCCTCAACTTTCAAGTGTTAAAATAATACAACATTCTTTGAAATAAATAGATAATTTTTTTTATAGTTTTAAAAATTTTCCCAACTCTAGTTCACTATTAGAGTAAATAAGGCTACTTAGACAAAATTCTTACTTGTACCATTAAAACATTATTTTTAAAATACAAGCACTAATTGCAGTTAAGTCTATAGAAATTATATAAAATATTTATTAAAAAACGTTTTTGATCTTTAAACAAGATCCTCATCAGCCTTATTTACTTCAATAGTGAACTAGAGTTGGGAACATTTTTAAAACTATAAAAAAAATTATCTATTTTTAATTTAGTTTGTTAGGATTTTAGCAGTATAATAGTAAAAGTTATGTATTTATTTCAAAGAATGTTGTATTGTTTTAATACTTGAAAGTTGAGGAGTCAGCTTAAACATGGTTCAGCTTATAGACAATATACAATGAATTATTAGACAAGTATATACAGTAGATTGTAGGAAAGGGGGACTGTACACAACCCCAGCACTGCAACTACTAGTGGTCTTTTGTGCGTCCCCAACAGGATCATCCCATAAGAAGTCCCATCTTAATTACAAAAGACAGTCTCTTCTTCAATACAAAAATTTTCTTAAATGTATTCGTTCGTACATTCAATTACGTATATACGATGTTTTATAACATAAAACAGAAGTAATTATACAAATTATAACTAAATACAAATAAAAATTTTAGAATAAAAGTGATTAAAACATTATGATATGATAATGAATGACAAGCTGAATGGAGATGATGCTGCATTCATCACCTATGAATTTTTTTTTTATAATAATGCTGTACACTTCAACATTTATTAAATTGTTCATTATTATGATTGTTTGATGATAATATTTTAATGTATCTATTATCAATATTATTAAACAATAAATAATATATTGTTCATATTCTTATTTAGTTTGTTGGTTTTAGATAAAAAAAAGAAAGAGAAATGAAGAATGTCAGTCAATATTGGCAGTTAAACAATTAATGAAGATAAAGGAAAGAAAAGCCAAAACCTTGAAGCAAATTGCTAAACCCAAAAAAGTAAAAAATGAAATTATGAAAGACATAGTAACCTTAATATAATACAAACATCAAGGGAACTTATTCCAAACAATCTAAATTTACTAGCGGTATGACATTGGGACGACAGTTATATATTGGCAAAGTCCGATGTGAGTAATCAAAAAATTAATTTTAAAAATTAATATCGCTTTCTGAAGAATCAATCCACTCGATGGTCTAGGCGGTATGACGTTGGGACATTAGCCCAAAGGTCCCCAGTTCGATCCCGGGCCGAGGCAGATGTGGTCTAGGCGGTATGACGTTGGGACATTAGCCCAAAGGTCCCCGGTTCGATCCCGGGCCGAGGCAGATTTTTTCTTCGGATAAATTAGTTAAAAATTCTAGTTCAATTATTAATTAATAGATGGCGCCACTCATTGATTTGTAAAATTAAAATAATTATTCTAATTAAAGATGGCACTAAAATTAGTTTAAATTCTTTCTAATTATTAAAAAGTTACTGTTAAAATTTCAAGGGCTATAATTTGGCTAGTAAATTTAGATTACTCGGATACTGCTGTTATTTGGCCCCAAAAGTACTGAAATAATTTTATATCAGAGTTGCAGAGTCGGATGACAAATAATCCGACTTCACCTTTTTAAAAAAATCCGACTCTGACTTCTTCCCGAAAAATCTCCCAATTCTGGGCAGTTTAAAATTCTGACTCCAACTCCAACTCTGACTCTACCAAAAACCTCCAACTCCCCAATTCCTGACCCCAACTTTGATTCTGCAACCTTGTTTTATATATAGTATTTTGTAATATATTTTGCAATTGGACCGAATAGAATTTTATTTCACAGATTTGAATAAAAGATTCTGATTAATAAAGAAATGGTTTTTGATATAATTACACTATCTTGAAATACTGTTATAATATGTTAAGTAACTATTTAATTTTACATTATATTGATTGTTAGAGCATTCTACTATCATAATGTTTAAAATTCTTCAATATTTTTTGAAATTTTCTGAAATTTTAAAATGAAATTTCCCATTTGTAAGTTTAAATGTGTGTAACTTGGGGAAAGTCTATAACTGTAATTATATTCATCGTTCAATACTGAGATTGTTTGTGTGCAAATTATGCTAATCAAATGTTGAAAATATTAGATTTTTCTCTTTTAATCAATAATATAAACACCTTTTGTATTGCATATTTACAAGAATCAATAAAGATACTTATACTTATTGATAAATTTTTCCATACATAGTAACCTTTTTAAGAAATAAATAGCACATTGAAGTGTCTTATAGAAAATATGTAATAAAACAACAAAAATCTGTACAAATAAGATATTTATTAAATAAAATTTTCTTACATGCAATTTGCAAAATGTCAAGTCTTACATTAATTTTCCTAAAGCAATAGAAAAATAAGTCTGTCTAATATGTAGTCATAACTGCACATTAAGACAATTATAATATTAAATATTATATTAAAATGTAAACAAACTTTGCTTTCTAGTTGCAAGGCATTTCCTTCAGTAGTTTCAGGTTCTAATTCAGCTCTTAACTTTTCACACATAATAAAGACTGGTAGTCTTATTTAATCAAAATAATTTTACAAAATTTCAATCATTCAAATTGAAGGCATTTTGCTATCTCTAAAAATGGGTGATCAACAAAGGCTACTTCTACTTTCTCTATCTTCATGTCATCTAGCAAATGAAATAAAAGAAGTCGACCTGCTGTATTTCAAACATACTTGTTTTATTTCACTACTTGATCAAGTGGTGAGATAATATTGAACATGAAGTTGAATTCTGAAATTTTGAAACAGAGGAAGTAATCAATCTGAATAGCAACAAATGGAAATGGTTTCAAAATGATATCATTTTTGTCCTATCATGCAATGTGAATTGAATGTCGCATGATTTTCTCACTGTTCGGAATAGGCATCCAGAAGCCACATTAAGTATACCCATGTTAATTTATAATCATATATGAATAAGTAATTGTGATTTACCTGCATTTTTTTCTTTTTTCTTGTGTGAGGCTTGCATCAGTTCAAAAGTTGTAAATGAGACCCTTACATACAAAAAAGGTTGCCCATTCCTAGTCTAAACAATAAAAAAATCAGAATCAAAATATACTATGGAAATTTTCCTTCAACTGACAAAAGTGAAGAACTGGCCAACACACATGAAATGGTTAGAAGCACAAATCTGATGGCCAAAATCAGTTGCAAAATAATAATCACATATTTTCTAAATAATCAGAACTATCAGAAAATGCACAAATTGTTAATCAGAGACATCAGGGATTGCTATATTTCCATTTGATATTAACTGATGATATGTAAATTAGCAAAAAGCCTGTTTACTTAATAAAAAAAAATAGATTTACACATTCCTGATATTATTTGTGAAGTGCCCAATACATTAACCCATTCACTGCCATACCCAACTCACTTGAACGACACCTGAATGCCATTCAAATATGTGTTAAGCTTAACAGACATTTGAATAAATTTAAATGCTTATATTTATTTCAAATTTTATGCAATATCATTGATTTTCCTATATAATATTACTGAATATATTTAATTTTATTGGACATCAAGTAAATTTTCTTATTTTAATTGTTTGTTCCAAACAAAATAGAAATATATTATCTCTAAAAAATACATCATTTATAAAAAAAATTTTAATTTAATTTGTATTATTAATCTCTATTTCACAATAAATATTTATATATAATGAAAATAATGCATTATTCGAACTCGCACTAATCAAGGCCTACTTGTACAATACATAACTGTATTCATTAAATACATATAGTTTGATCAAAAATATTCATATTTTAATATAAAATTGAAAAATAGTTATAAATATATTAATAATAAATATTTTATATTAAGCTAAATTCAAAATGTTTTGATGATTCAAAATCTTGAATCATCAAAACATAGAGGAGGCAAATCTTTATGACAAAACATATATTAATTCAATTCATACGACTGTTAATAGATATAAATTTTGATATACAGACTTCCTTTTCAGTTTCAATTACTAGTTCAACAAGATTATTAAAATCTCAGACAATATATTAATAATCTTGTTGATAATGTTTTATTAAATGAAATATCAAATACAGTTCAATTCTCAATTATTCAACTAAATAAATTAATAATTTTCTCAATGTGTTCAGTAACATATTTACTATAATTGTATATTTTCATAAATACAAATATAACAAGTAGCTCCAGACGGAACTAAAATTGCCTATTTTCTGGACATGTCGTTTATTTGGCATTTAGAATTCATTTGCTTTTTATATTCAGTTTTAACATTGTCCAATATATATATAAAACAAATTAGCAAAGATGTTCCTATGACATCATCGTTGTGATATGACATCAACATTTTGTGCCATCTTGTTGTCATACATTAATGGTGTTTTGTGATAAAATCCATTATTACAGCACATCACCATAACATAATATATATATAAAATGCAATATTATTGACTTACAATATTAATTAATAGATGGTATTAAATGTTAAGCAGTGCAGGTAAAATATGTTATTCCTGCACTGCTTGCACTTATAAAAAATTTTGATATACAGACTTCCTTTTCAGTTTCAATTTCTAGTTCAACAAGATTATTAAAATCTCAGACAACATATTAATAATCTTGTTGATAATGTTTTATTAAATGAAGTATCAAATACAGTTCAATTCTCAATTATTCAACTAAATAAATTAATAATTTTCTCAATGTGTTCAGTAACATATTTACTCTAATTGTATATTTTCATAAATACAAATATAACAAGTAGCTCCAGACGGAACTAAAATTGCCTATTTTCTGGACATGTCGTTTATTTGGCATTTAGAATTCATCTGCTTTTTATATTCAGTTTTAACATTGTCCAATATACAGTATATATAAAACAAATTAGCAAAGATGTTCCTATGACATCATCGTTGTGATATGACATCAACATTTTGTGCCATCTTGTTGTCATACATTAATGGTGTTTTGTGATAAAATCCATTATTACAGCACATCACCATAACATAATATATATATATATATAAAATGCAATATTATTGACTTACAAATATTAATTAATAGAGGGTATTAAATGTTAAGCAGTGCAGGTAAAATATGTTATTCCTGCACTGCTTGCACTTATATTATCTATTTTCAAAAATATAAAATAAAATTTTTAAAATTTAATCCTGTATCAAAATAATTCTGCAGGATTGATTTGATATAGGATTTGAGATGTCCTTTAATGACAGAACATTATTACCAAATTTCATGAAAATCTGCTAATTAATTCAAAAGTTATTAATGGGAAACATAAAAGACATGCATAATATCTTATTTTTAGCCTACTTTCTGAAAGAAAAGGAGGTTAATAAATAACAATAGATGGATTCGTCAATATTATTTTGTTTATATCCCTGAATTATTTATGCATGATTGAAGTTTAGCTCAATAATGAATATTTATAAATAAATCTACATGAATGTCTATTCATGTAGTTATGTAAATACTCATCAAATAAATTATTATTACTTATCATGTCTTACTGTTTATCATTTTGATGATATTTATATCAAATTGTTGTTTGCAACTAATTTTCTTATTGAATAGCCTATTTCAGGGGTGGCCAACCTTTTTCTGCTGGCATGCCAAAAATTAAAAAAGTTATATTTATTAATGTATTAACGTGACAGATATTTTGTTATAGGAATGCATAGATATTTATGCTATTGTCATAATAATGAAGATATGATAATCATGTTTGAAATAGAACAAACAAAATAAAAAATAATTCTAATTATTTATTAATGAGATTTTTGCTGTTGAATATTTGATGACAAACACTTTATATCTGGTTCATATTTGGAGACTTTCAGCAACACGCATGCTGAACTAGATTCATCCGTCAATCTGTTCCTGAAACTATTTTTTATGAAGTTCATTTCTGAAAACAAAGACTCACAAGCATATGTAGAAGAAAAAACTGTCAAAACAGCCATTGCTAGTTTTTCAAACAATGGAAGCTTTGCGGTATGGCATTCCAAATTTTAACGATTTCCGCTTCTGCATGCTTGTTAAATATGTTGGACAATCACTTGTGTTCAATTATTTCCAAATCGTTTCGTAAATCCACAAATTTTTGCTTCCATATGTAACTCGACTGAAAATCTGTTAATTGCATTTCAAGTTCGTCCAACTTTAACCAGTCAATTGTTTCTAAATTCAGGTTATCTGCATACATTGTATCAGGGTACACGATAAATTTTATAGTTTCTACAAATTGTCTAAACTGGGCAAATCTTGACAAAAACTCATTGATTATAGAGTTAATAATTTCTGAAAATTCTGTAGTCAGTTTAGCTCCAACCGGGTTTTCATGAAAGTTCAAATCTGTGAAATTTTTTTTTCAAATTTGGAAAATATTTGAAGCTTTTGGAAGTGATGTCTCGATAAAATATTTGTAATTTTGTTTCAAATGCTTGAATTAAATCAAACATGCCAATGACAGTCTTATTGACACCTTGCAATTTAACATTTAATTCATTCAAATGTAGGCATAAGTCTGCCAAAAACATTAATTTTGAGATCCATTCAACTTTCATTAATTCTTGGCATTGTTCAGTTTTATTCTCGTTATGTAAAAAAAGTCTAACTTCATCCAAGCATTCAACAAATCGCTGGATCAGTTTACCTCGACTTACCCATCGGACATAATTATACATAAGTAAACCATTATAGACCGAGTTTATCTCACTCAGCAAAACGTTGAAGTTTCTTTTATTCAACGCATTTGCAGATATGAAATTTACTACTTTTGTTACCGTGCTCATAATATTTTCCAAAGTTTTGAAACCAGCCTTTGAACATAAAACTTGCTGATGTATAATGCAATGAAAACCCAAAAATGAATGTCCACTGCCCATCAATTCTTTGCTTTAAGGTTCTGTAAGGTCCTTTCAGAACCTTAAAGCAAAGAATTGATGAACACAAGAGGGATATAAGTAAAGGAAATCTGTCCACTGCCCTAGCGATAGAAGCCTACAATAATGACCTAAATGTTAACTGGGAGGATACTAGCATATTAAGAAACGTTAAGAATGTCAGACATGCTTATATTGCGGAGGCCTTAGAGATAGATATAGGCCATAGGAAGGAAAGACTATTAAATATGCGGTGCAATCTATGTGATTATTTATTGAAATCATCTTATTTATAGTTATGTTTGTTTATTTGTTAATTTGTTGGCTACTTAGCAAGTGATTCACCATACAGTTTAATGATAATGTAACCATGGAAACTCCTTTGTTTATTTGCTGTATTTTAATTAAGAACTTTATGAATTTGAAATCTTAGCTGTTAATGTTCCAGAATTCTAAAGACAGATTATAGAGCCTGAAGAGGGTATATGGAATATACCGAAAATGTTTGCTAGTAATGTGTAGGAATGATACTCAACTGCAAATAGTGCTGTGCTGTAAGTAAGTTTTATGAGTTTAAGCAGTTTTTTATGATATGTAAATTATTTCTGTCGGGAAAAGAATTATAGAAGATGAAATAAGGAATAACAGATTACTGAGATTTTATGTTTGATAGTTTTTTTATGATATGTAAATTATTTCTGTAGGGAAAAGAATTATAGAAGATGAAATAAGGAATAACAGATTACTGAGATTTTATGTTTGAATAATTCTCGAACAAAATTTTTCAGAAATCTTTTGTATAAAATTTCTTGATTGGAAAATTACAAAGTTTGTACAGCTTTCTACCTCTTTAATCAAATTATATGAATGAACTAATAAGTTTAGGAAGAAGAAGTACATTTATTAATTACATTGTAGTACTTTTGACCTAAAAAGAGCCTCTTCTAGCAGTACATAAACTTTTTTGCACCCACTTACACAAAAAAAGAAAAAGAATGAATTGAAACTGAACATCAAAAAATTAAATGATGCTGTGCCTTGTGCTTGCATATAATGTAACTGTTGATATCAATATCATTTAATTTTTTGAATAATATAAACTTTCTTTACCCCCGAATGGTATTCTAATCTTGACGTGATGGCGGGGACTTCAGCAACCCTGGGAGCTATGCCAACGATAGTTTATCTACTGGCAGAGTCACTCAAGTCGGAAAGGTCCTTAGGGTAGGAGCCAACTAAAAGGGATACCTAAGAGAAGGAAAACTCTGATTCCAAACCATGGTCGGACATTACCATTTCCACATGAGAAAGAAGATGACAGCAGTGTCGGACTCCATGTAAGGAGCGGCTGCCCAGGCCGTCTGTTCTCCATGTTAGGAGTGGCCTCTTCAGGGACAAAGTCATACTGCTACAGAATGTGTCCCAACTCGACAAGAGTAACAGCAGATGCAATCCTAAGGAGCACTGGTTCTGGGGCCCTTTGCCTCCAAGAAATTTTGCCTCTTAGCCTCCCAGAAATCATGGCATCACAGCAAGCAGGAAACCAAGTGCCTGGCAAATGGAGTAAATCCATGCCCGGTGGTGGGGATTAACCGTGACAGGATCCGTGGCATTGTCAAACAGTAACTGTCACCAAAAGGGATGGAGAATAGGAATTTGGAATGTCAGAAGGCTAAACAAGATAGGGAAGCTGGTTAATATCTGCAAGATGAAAAGGATGAATATTGAACTACTTGGCTTATCGGAAACATTCTTGAAATATAATAAAGAATTCCACACAAGTCTTCCAACTGGAAAAGAATATAAAATAGTAACTAGTGGAGAAGGATCACACCGTAAAGGAGTAGGATTCATAATTAGGAAAAACTATGCCCATTTATTAAAAATGTCTGGAGAGTTTCTGACAGAATAATGGCAATTAGGATTACAGGAATACAAAATGAAATATAATAAAGAATTCCACACAAGTCTTCCAACTGGAAAAGAATACAAAATAGTAACTAGTGGAGAACGATCACACCGTAAAGGAGTAGGATTCATAATTAGGAAAAACTATGCCATTTGTTAAAAATGTCTGGAGAGTTTCTGACAGAATAATGGCAATTAGGATTACAGGAATACAAAAGAATTATCTAGTAATTTATGCACCTACTGAAGACCATCCTGAAGAAGAAACAAAAGCTTTCTATGAAAGCCTTCAAGATTGTGTAAGAAAAAAATAGTTCAATGATGTAATTATTCCAATAGGTGACTTTAATGCAATTGTAGTGCAAGGAAGAGATCAAGATATTGGTGGAGAATTTAGCCTAGGATTAAGAAATAATAATGGTCAGCATCTTATCAACTTCTGTATCTAGAACAATCTCTGCATTGGAAACACCTGGTTTGAACACAAAGAATCAAAAAGGCACACATGGGTTTCATCAGATGGTAAAACCAACCAATCAAATTGACTACATATTAATTCATAAAAGATTTAGAAACTCTGTAATTAACTGCAAATCTATACCAGGAGCAGATGGAAACAGCAATCACAATCCTGTGATAGCTAACATAAGGTTGAAATTAAAAAGGATGTCCAATAGAATAACTAAGAATAAATGGGACATGAGTCTTCTTAAACAACAAGGAATCAGAGAATACTAAATAAACAAATAACAGCTCTTAGGCAGGAAAACACTCTCTCAAAAAAGTTTATTATATTGTAGTAGCACTTTCGATCGCAAACAATCCTTATCAGCTACTCAAAGTTAACGAACTACACAAATGTTCTATAGAACGCCCGAATTCCGGATATTTAAAAGGTATTGCTATAACAACAGTAGATTAACATTTATACACAAAAATATATAAACATAATTTAGTATTTATCTTATTGTAAATAATTTAACAACGTATTATGATTACGTATTATACATTAACCAACGTACTATTTACAGGAAAACATTTTTTGCATAAAAGACGAACAATTTAACGAATCTATAAAACAGATAGAATGCCTGAATTCTGGATATTTAAAAGGTATTGCTATAACAACAGTAGATTAACATTTATATACAAAAATATATAAACATAATTTTAGTATTTATCTTATTGTAAATAATTTAACAACGTATTACGATTACGTATTATACATTAACCAACATAGTATTTACAGGAAAACATTTTTTGCATAAAAGACGAACAATTTAACGAATCTATAAAACAGCATTAATTAATGTTTAGGGATATTACACCATTTCCAAGCATTATTTATCAAAGCAGAGTCTAATTTGTTAATCGGTTTATTGTTCATGCTGCGATTAGTAAAGATCGTTACTGTTTCTGCGATTCTCCCTTTCTTGGGGTCTTGTTCTTTACGTAGCAATTTAGTGTTACACCAATCCACATCTAAATCTGAGATTAATGCATGTTGTGCTAATGCTGTAGTAGTAGTTTTATACAAAATGTCTTACTTATGCTCTGGAATCCCCTTCTTAAGAGAGTGTGCTGTGTAACCAATATAGTTCGCATTGGTGTTAGTGTCATTATCGTAGAAGGGAATTTGATATACTCCTGGAAAGTACACGTCACTAATTTTGTCTTTATCGTTCCTAATAAGTTTAAATAAGGTATTTTTTCTATTAAAGATGATCTTTTGGCCTGAGAGTTTTTCAAGTTTTCTTTTAAATTTCAGAGAGAGAGAGAGCTAATGTCGGATGCAGCCCTTGCCTCATTAAACAAAGAGAAAGTGATTCACAGATAGATTTCTTAGACATAAATATTAAATTTGAAGCAGGTGAAGTAGAGCTAATGTCGGATGCAGCCCTTGGTCTAGTCCTCATTAAACAAAGAGAAAATGATTCACAGATAGATTTCTTAGACATAAATATTAAATTTGAAGCAGGTGAATATGCCTTGTCTATTTTCAGGAAAAACACTTATATACCTTTGTTCATTAAAGCAGATGCTAGAGAACCTTGGAGTTTTAAATTAGCTGCCTTCAGAGCCTTACTGAGTAGAGCATATACACATTGTACCACAACAGAGAATAGACAACTAGAAATAAATTGGATAATACAGCAAGCAATAAAACATGGGTATAAAAAGAATACCATCAATAGACTTGTAAGAGAATTTTCCAAGACAAAACCTAACAAAAATGGCAACGAACAAACCGAAGATAGACAAGCATATATGATGGACATTAGCTCTATCTCTTTGTAATTTAAAAGAAAACTTGAAAAACTCTCAGGCCAAAAGATCATCTTTAATAGAAGGAATACTTTATTTAATCTTATTAGAAACAATAAAGACAAAATTAGTGACATGTACTTTCTAGGAGTGTATCAAATTCCCTTCTACGATAATGACACTAACACCAATGCGAACTATATTGGTTACACAGCACGCTCTCTTAAGAAGTGGATTCCAGAGCATAAGAAAGACATAATGTATAAAACTACTACTAGTGTTAGCACAATGTGCATTAATCTCAGATTTAGATGTGGATTGGTGTAACACTAAATTGCTACATAAAGAACAAGATCCTAAGAAAGGGAGAATCGCAGAAACAGTAACGGTCTTTATTAATCGCAGCATGAGCAACATAAAGAACAAGATCCCAAGAAAGGGAGAATCGCAGAAACAGTAACGGTCTTTATTAATCGCAGCATGAGCAGTAAACCGGTTAACAAATTAGACCCTGCTTTGATAAATAACGCTTGGAAATGGTGTAATATCCCTAAACATTAATTAATGCTGTTTTATAGATTCGTTAAATTGTTCTCTTTTATGCAAAAAATGTTTTCCTGTAAATAGTACATTGGTTAATGTATAATACAGGAATGCCAAGAAATAGAGGAGTTTTCTAAAAGGCATAATGAAACAAAAATCTTCCAGAAATTAAAACACCTACAACCTCTTAAAAAGATTATACCAAATGAAATTAAAGACAAAAATTGTAAAAACATTTTTGAAATAGAAGACATTAAAAATAGGTGGGAAGAATATGGAAAAGAATTATACGGGTGTGACGGAAGGAAAGAACCAACAGAACAAATAAATAAGCAGTATCATGATATAGGTAAAGACGAAGTCATAGAATCAATAAACAGACTTAAGAATGGAAAAGTGCCAGGATTGACACCATTATTGCAGAATTATTTAAAAATATAGGAGAACAATCAATTAACTTGTTAACAGAGTTCTTGCAAGAAATATACCATACAGGAACACTCCCTCAAGATTTCACCAAGACAATAATGATACCTATACCCAAAGTCAATAATGCTAAAGACTGAAAAGTTCAGAACTATTAGCCTGGTAAGCCATGCTTCAAAAATACTACTAGATATCATATTTCAACGAATAAAAAACCAAATTGAAGAGAACCTAGGACAAGAGCAAAAAGGATTTAGGAAAGGAGGAACTGGGACTAGGGAAGCAATATTCCAATTAAGACACCAAGGACAAAGGGCAATCTGAGAAAAGAGATCATTATATATTTGTTACATTGATTTCTTGAAAGCATTTGATAGGATTCAACATGAAAAACTTTTTGAAATATTAGAAGCAATAAATATAGAGCAATATAGTCTAAGGATAATAAAAAATTTATACTTCAAGCAGCAGACTTCTTTCAGAATACACAATGAATTAACAGGATGGTTTAACATTGAAAAAGGGATAAGACAAGGGTACCTACTGTCACCAGCTCTCTTCAATATTTATAGTGAGTTTTTCTTCAGAGAAGCCCTGGAAGGTGTTACTGGTGCCACTGTTGGAGGGAAGAATATAAATAATATCAGGTATGCAGATGACACAGCAATAATAACAAGAAGGAGATCTGAAATGAGGAAAGCATTGGATAACATTAATAGAATAGGAATTAATTATAGAATCAAAATAAAGAAAACAAAAATAATGATTTTCAATACTAAAGACATGCAGTATAATTTTGATGTAGATTAAATTGTTCTCTTTTACGCAAAAAATGTTTTCCTGTAAATAGTACATTGGTTAATGTATAATACATAATCATAATACGTTGTTAAATTAATTTTAGTATTTATCTTATTGTAAATATGTTTATATATTTTTGTGTATAAATGTTAATCTACTGTTGTTATAGCAACACCTTTTAAATATCCGGAATTCGGGCGTTCTATAGAACACTTGTGTAGTTCGTTAACTTTGAGTAGCTGATGAGGATTGTTTGTGATTGAGAGCACTACTACAGTATAATAAACTTTTTGAAAGAGTGTTTTCCTGCCTAAGAATCAGAGAATTATACAAAGAAAGCATGGAAAGCCAATTATCATTGAAGAGAAATCAACTTTCAAATTTGAACATAAACTGAAAGTGGGAATCATTAAAAGAAACTGTTATTTTTGCAGCAAATAATATTCTTAAAACAAATAGACAAAAAGGCAATAAAACTTGGATGACAAATGATATATTAGAACTTATGGATAAAAGAAGAGAAGCAAAATCAAAGAATAATCAGAAAAAGATAAATAAACTTAAGAAAGAAATAAGAAAAAGATGCAGAGAAGAGAGAGAAAAATAGTATGAAAAGGAATGCCAAGAAATAGAGGAGTTTTCTAAAAGGCATAATGAAACAAAAATCTTCCAGAAATTAAAACACCTACAATCTCTTAAAAAGATTATACCAAATGAAATTAAAGACAAAAATTGTAAAAACATTTTTGAAATAGAAGACATTAAAAATAGGTGGGAAGAATATGGAAAAGAATTATACGGGTGTGACGGAAGGAAAGAACCAACAGAACAAATAAATAAGCAGTATCATGATATAGGTAAAGACGAAGTCATAGAATCAATAAACAGACTTAAGAATGGAAAAGTGCCAGGATTTGACACCATTATTGCAGAATTATTTAAAAATATAGGAGAACAATCAATTAACTTGTTAACAGAGTTCTTGCAAGAAATATACCATACAGGAACACTCCCTCAAGATTTCACCAAGACAATAATGATACCTATACCCAAAGTCAATAATGCTAAAGACTGAAAAGTTCAGAACTATTAGCCTGGTAAGCCATGCTTCAAAAATACTACTAGATATCATATTTCAACGAATAAAAAACCAAATTGAAGAGAACCTAGGACAAGAGCAAAAAGGATTTAGGAAAGGAGGAACTGGGACTAGGGAAGCAATATTCCAATTAAGACACCAAGGACAAAGGGCAATCCGAGAAAAGAGATCATTATATATTTGTTACATTGATTTCTTGAAAGCATTTGATAGGATTCAACATGAAAAACTTTTTGAAATATTAGAAGCAATAAATATAGAGCAATATAGTCTAAGGATAATAAAAAATTTATACTTCAAGCAGCAGGCTTCTTTCAGAATACACAATGAATTAACAGGATGGTTTAACATTGAAAAAGGGATAAGACAAGGGTACCTACTGTCACCAGCTCTCTTCAATATTTATAGTGAGTTTTTCTTCAGAGAAGCCCTGGAAGGTGTTACTGGTGCCACTGTTGGAGGGAAGAATATAAATAATATCAGGTATGCAGATGACACAGCAATAATAACAAGAAGGAGATCTGAAATGAGGAAAGCATTGGATAACATTAATAGAATAGGAATTAATTATGGAATCAAAATAAAGAAAACAAAAATAATGATTTTCAATACTAAAGACATGCAGTATAATTTTGATGTAGAAGGCGAAAAAATTGAAATAGTCAAATCATTCAATTATCTTGGAAGTTTGATAACAAATGATGGAAGATCTTGTGCAGAAGTTAAAAGAAGAATCACACTTGCTAAGGATGCTTTCTGGAAATGTAAAGAATTTCTGAGAAGAAATCTAAGCATGAATTTGAAATCAAGGCTCCTAAAATGCTATGTGTGGCCAGTTTTGTTCTACTCCTGTGAAACCTGGACATGGAATGCTGAAATTAAAAGATTAATCAACTCATTTGATATCTGATGTTACAAAAGACTAATGAAAATAAAATGGACTGATAGAATAACAAATGAGGAAGTTTGGAGAAGAACTAAATGTGGCTACACACTTCTCAGGACTGCAGCAATGAGGAAATGGAGATATGCAGGACATATTCTAAGAGGCTCTGCAGGAAATGATCTAACACTAACACTGGAAGGATATATTAGAGGATACAAGGAAAGAGGTCGACCAAGAAAGATGTGGACAGCTGATTTGATGGAATGGAGTAGTTTACCATATTCATTGCTGAAGAGAGGAGCCCAAGACAGAGAAAGATGGAGATCCATGATTGCCAACCTTCGTATCAGAGATGGTACCTGATGATGATGAAACTTTCTTTAAACAATTTTATCAATTATTATAATTCAATTTTAGCTACTATGTGGCATAATTCTAATTGGAAATTGATCAATGTTATGGGGATGGACTAACAATAATAGACAAGATGACCAGGTAAATTATTAATTTTAGAGAGGAAATAATAAGTTAGAGGATTTGTAATGAATAGGGCCAGAAGTTATTATCCTTTAATGATCTTATATAAGTCTGACTTTGATAATTACAAATGTGTGTGTATAGTAGCTTGGGGCTTACAGTTAAAAAGGAACAAGAGAGTAAAACTGACATCCACTTCCTTGACCTGAGAATCGCAATTGCAGATGGAGACTATAGGACTACAGTCTATAGAAAATCAGGAAGCGCCCCTTTATACATACCCATGGTATCCGAAGATGGACTTTCACTTAAGAAGGCTGCCTTTTCAGCCCTCTTCAGGAGAGCCTACACTCACTGTTCTAATTATGGAGACAGAAGTGAGGAAATTAATACAATTATGGGAATTGGACGACAACATGGGTATGAAAAGAAGTTTCTAAGGAAGCTTCTTAATGAAGTAGAGAGAAGTTTATGCAAAGTGAAAACTCGGTTGAGTAAATCTGGTTCCTTTAGATGCATCGACCAAGCCCTATGGATAGAAAAATTTGCGAAGAACATCCGTGGGTTAACGAACTGTACCCTGTATTTTAGAAGGAATCCGACTGTTTTCGGGATGATCAGGAATGACAAAAACAGATATGATGAACTGTACCCTGTATTTTAGAAGGAATCCGACTGTTTTTTTACTGTTTTCGGGATGATCAGGAATGACAAAAACAGATATGAGGATAAGGTCAGAAGTGGAGTATATGAAATTCCTATAACTAATCACTTGTTGGGTAGAGAAGAATTTTATATAGGGTATACGGAGAGGAACTTGGAAGAGAGATTAAAGGAATATAAAACGGACCTCAGGTACGGTACTCTCTACTGTGCTAAGCCAGAGGTCGCTGCTCACGATGTGGAAGTACAGTGGGGAAGAGCGAGGATTATCCAACCAAAAAAAAAAAAACTGGGACAGAAATATGAAATATAATTGAGGCATTAGAAATCCTCAAAAAGAAGAGGGGAGGATGTGTGATTAATTTCATGAAACCAGAAACGGTCCCTAGTGCATGGAGATGGTTATGTAAAGTAAGAAAAGCAGACTAGAAAGGATATGCTACGATCAGTTTTTTGACACTCCTGTAAAGGGAAAAATGGGAAGAATGGGAAGAAAGGGACTTCCTGTAAAGGGAAGTAAAAATAAAAAATAAAAATGATATATAAACAGGCAAAATTATTCACAAACCACTCCTGTAAAGGGAAAAGGGAAAAATGACACTCCTGTAAAGGGAAAAGGGAAAAATGGGAAGAAAGGGACTTGCGGTGGCACTCCTGTAAAGGGATGTGCCACCGCACATCCCTTTACAGGAGTGTCAAAAAGGTCCCTTTACAGGAGTGGTTTGTGAATAATTTTGCCTGTTTATATATCATTTTTATTTTTTATTTTTAATGGTTGCTGTATACTTTGTATTTTAAACTGATGTTTCAGAAAAATTATTTGTAAAATTTAATAAGGTTATTTATACTATACGTAATGTATTCTTGAAGTGGAGTCAAATAACAAAAATGTATTGCTTTGCTGGACCTCCAGATGTATGCCTGCCTTTTAAATCTTTGCCGTGTTTGTTTATTTTATGTAGTTAGGTCTCCTGCTCTAGTATAGCAGGGTTAGTCAGATTGTAACAGCTGAAGAAGATGCCAAGAGCATTGAAAACATTACTGAATAAAAATCTTTTGACTGCTAAAGGGCTCTTGAGTAATATTATTTGTAGTTTATATATATAATAATATGCAAAAAAGCAGTGGCCAAAAAAAGTCAATATAGCTATGAAACTATACAAAGAGATATACTTAATCTTAAAAGGAATCATTCTTATATTAGCTGATTTATTTTTAATTTCAATTATAATTATTATGTTAAATATTTAATATTGTAATATTAAATATTGCTTTTTGGTATCCATGATCCAAAAAAATTAAATAAAAAAATTAAGAAATACTGTAAACATTCATAATTTAAGTTCATTTTATCACATCACATAGACATTGTGTTATCACTTAATAATAAAAAGAAAAACAAAGAAGGACAGAGAACAATATTTTAGAGAGAGCGAGAGAGAGAATACATTCACATAACTATTATTATTATAATTGTTCTATTTTATTATTACTGGTAGTTATTGTTATTGTAAACATTCATAATTTAAGTTCATTTTATCCCATCACATAGACATTGTGTTATCACTTAATCATAAAAAGAAAAACAAAGAAGGACAGAGAACAATATTTTAGAGAGAACGAGAGAGAGAATGCATTCACATAACTATTATTATTATAATTGTTCTATTTTATTATTACTGGTAGTTATTGTTGTTAATGGCTTATGCCTAATTTATAAATTAAACTTTATCATAAGTATGTGCAGTATATGCAGTATATAGTGTTTGCTACTATCTGTGGTATCAAATATCTGCAGAGTGGCTTGGAACTTATCCCCCACCTTTCTGTGAGGGATAAATTCCAAACCTCTCCACTTATACAGGGATTCGACTGTATATAAAATATTTTTAGATATTTAATTTTTAAAACTGTAACCCCATTTTAATTATAATTTTCAATGGGTATATTTCAAAGCCATTATGTACTGAAAAATCCGAGATGATTTCTTTTCTCCAACTTCAATCATTTTATGAATAGCTTTGGCCAAGTCCAATCCATACCAATAACTGTCCACCCAAGATTCTTGAACCCATCTGAAACAGAGATAAAAAAATCTAAATATCATATGAGAAGAATTTTTGTTTAAATGATTATTTAAATTACTAAAAATATATGCTACATGTAAATAGTTGTCTTTTTTTCCTACATAAAGACCAATTCCTACAGCTCTGTACAGGCAGAAATAATTTTTATTTCATATAATATACTATACAAGAAAACATATTTTTGGCCAATTCTGCAGCCATCATCAACTCACTTTGTACTTAAAATTTCTTAAGTTTCATATTCCTACATATGAATAACTTTTCTACTAAATGCTTAAATTCTTACAAAAGTTTATTAATTATAAATTCATCAATTCTTACATTATTTCACTATTTATAATTTATAAGCTAAATTATAAATTAAAAATTATACATCTTATGATAATTCTAACTTAAACTTTTATATAAATGTCTGTCAAGGTTTTTATAGGAGAGGTATACTATTAGGCTTTCATATATGACCATTTTTTATACTCTAATCCCAAGATGAAGGAGGCATTTCAGCGGATTATTGTTATTACAGTATGACGATTAATAATAATCTGTTATTATTGTTAATAGTCATATTTAATCTCTACATTAAACCAAAAACAGACTTGCATTTTTAGAATTTCTTATAAGTGTATCTTCCCATTTTATTTCTAAGTTACACTCAAAACTTCTCTGTATTAATGCTGTAATTATTTTTTCTTTTATATACAATGGGTGATCAATTAATGAACACAATCCGTTCTAAAATAATATTCGTTATCCAAATTGTTTGTTAACCGATCAACGATTTAGCATAGGTTTCTAAGGGAATTTGATTAATTCGTTCTGGAGACCCCGAAAATAAATAAATAATTATATAATTTCTTACTACATTTATTTATATGTAATAACCATAATATATACATACAGTCCTGCATTTTTATGTTTATTTTCCATTAAAGAATCTGTCCAATGTCGATTGCTTTTCTTTCTTCCCCTTCAGGATTTTTCGGAAGTGATTAATAGTATTGTCATTGCAGAGATCCCAAGCCTATTGACCTCAGCTGGGTATGGATGCATTCTAAGACCAAAATGTTGTAAAATCTCTCTCTTACTTTTAATAAATCTTTGATTTGTTTTGTTGTTTTCGAGTTCATTTTAATCGGGAAAAACTACTGTTCTCCCATCCATACCCATATCTCCACAAACGAGCAAGGCCTAAGCCTGTCATTCCGTTAAGCCACCATATCCTCAAGAAATATTTTTATCTGGTGGCGGCTACTTATAGAGCTCATCACAGACTGGCCAACACCCATGATGGGGTCAACCAGATGGTTGAAGGATGAGGTTCAATGGGCCAGGCCTGGACCCCTCCTGAAAAATTGCAGGAGTGAGACCTGGATCCTCCAGGATGGTAAGCCACAGCTTTACCACACGGCCATCTAGCTGATCTGTCATTCCATCAGTCTGAGGGTTTCACAGTTTGTTCTGTGAAATGTTCATTATCTGAACATAAAAAATCTTTCGCAAAAGTGTTCGTTATCTGAACAGTTTGTTAACCGATCACCCACTGTATTTCTTTATATTCTTTCACTTATCTTTAAAAGGGCTTCCATAGTTGCTTATTGACTCAAAATGAAAATAATTAAAATTAACAACACTCTTTTGAATATATTTATGGTATTAAAAAGTATATTGTTTTATTTACTAAAACTAACAAATATTTGTTACTTTCAGTAAACTATTACTGAAATTAATAAATAATATTTGTTAGTTTCATTAAACATATGAAATTTTAATTTATAGCAGATGATTAATTTTTGTCATTTAAATAAATAGAAGCAATAACAATACTATGTAAAATCATTTTACCATGAAGTTGATAATTCAAGAGGTTTTTATTAAATGACAAATAGCAACAGAAATAACTAAAATTACATATTATCTCTTAATAAATGAGAAATTAACCCAAATTTTTATTAAAAAATTGAATTAAATATATACTAATATATAAATGCAGTATTCCTAGATTAAATAATATTTGGTTTATGCAAATTCAACTTATGTAAATACTGTCTATAAACTTGATTATTAAAGATTTTCAAAGTATGGAAAATTAATAAGATACAAAATCATATAAATATGTGTAATTAATAGTTTGAGGCTAAATAGTTTACAGCAGGTACATGTAAAATAATCATCTAATTTTAGAGCAATGTTTTTTATCTATTGTGTGTTTGAATTCTTATGAAGTGCAATTACTTATTATTACTAAAAACAATTAACCTTATTTGGCTTATTTACAATATTAAATTTATACTATAAAGGGGCATGGTACAGTGAGTGATTGGTTAACAAATAGTTCAAACTATGAACAAATCGGATAATGAACACTTTTGTGAAAGATATTTATGTTCAGACAACGAACACATATTCGGATAATGAACACCTCACAGGGTGATTGGTTAACAAATAGTTCAGACTATGAACAAATCGGATAATGAACACTCTTGTGAAAGATATTTATGTTCAGACAACGAACACATATTCGGATAATGAACACCTCACAGAACAAACTTGGGATCTGATGGACTGACAGAATGACAGGCTTAGGCCTTGATTGTTTGTGGACTTATAGGTAAGGATGGGAGAACAGTGATTTTTCCTGATTAAAATGAACTTGGAGACAATTTAAAACAAATCAAAAATTTATTAAAGGCTGTAAAAGAGAGTTCTTACAATTTTTTGGTCTTAGAATGGCACCCAAACCAGATTGAAGTCAATAGGCTTGGGGATCTGTAAGACACTGCTATTAATCACTTCTGAAAAATCCTGAAGAGAGAAAAGCAATCATTGGACAGATTCTTTAATGCCCCACAAATGGAAAATAATGATAGATGAAAATGCAAGACTGTGTATGTATATATTATTATTATTATTATTACATATAAATAAATGTAGTAAGAAATTACCGGTATATAATTTTTTATTTATTATTTGGGTCTCCAGAACAAATTAATCAAATTTCCATAAAAATCTATGGTAAATCGATGATCAGTTAACGAAAGAACAATTTGGGTAGTGAACATTATCTTTGAACAGATTGTTTGTTAACCGATCACCCACTGTATTGTTTAAAAAAATATTTGACATTAATTAAATTTGACTTATGCAAATAATTTGGACTGATATTTGTTACGTAAGCCAGAAATATCTTTATTTCTATTAAATATGACCTAACAAATGAACATTTCCATCATTGTATAAAAAAATATTTGACATTAATTAAATTTGACTTATGGAAATAATTTGGACTGATATTTGTTATGTAAGCCAGAAATATCTTTATTTCTATTAAATATGACCTAACAAATGAACATTTCCATCATTTCACACTGTACTGTACTATTTATTCTTTTAGAATAGCATAAATTTTCTACATAGATTCCTATAAAAGTAGGTTAAACTATAAGCCAAATAAGTAAGATAAATTATTTATTCAAAAGTGTTTTTGGCTATCCACATAGGCTGCATTGTTTAAAATTCAGACCTGTATTTTAACTGAGGCAGGCTATGTGGATAGTCAAAAATGCTATTGAATAAACAATTTATCTTATTAAATAAAAGCAAACAAAAGCCAAATAAGGAAGATAAATTGTTTATTCAAAAACATTTTCGGCTATCCACGTAGCCTGCCTCAGTTGTAATACAGACCAGAGAAGCATATCTAAAGTAAGAAGTTTTTCATTATAATTTATCTTATTTATTTGGCCTATAGTTTACTTTTATTTAATATTTACAGTAGGAAGTATTGCATTATATTCTATAAAAGTTTTTTCCTTATTTGGCTTTTGTTTACTTTTATTTAATATTTACAGTAGGAAGTATTGCATTATATTCTATAAAAGTTTTAATATATAAATTATTTCACTTATTTTCTTATCCATGTAGTATCATTTGTGTATAACTTATCATCTTTTGATGAAAAGATGATAAGTTATACACCAATGAAATAATAAAACAGAAAAAATAAATCTATTTGAATTACAAATAATACTAAAGCCAGAGATTAATAATTAGATATAATTATTATTTGAATGATTCTATTGACTGTTATTTTTCATATGATCCAAAAATTCAATATTCCATTCAACAAAAATAATTAGAATTTTGATAATTATTGTTAAGTACAGAAATTTGGAAATTCTAATTTGGATTATATTCTTGATACTTATTTTTTCTTATATAAAAATATTATAATTGCCATATCATTATCCTACAAAGTAAAATAAGTGGACAGAAATACAAAATAACCCTATCTGAAGATTCTCAATTTTTCTCAAATAGAAATTATATTAACAGATCAAACTATTCAATTTGAAATTTTTGAAAATAAATTCAAAGCCATTCAATATTTTAAGGTGACAATAATATTTTTATACTAAACTTATATTTAAAAGATTTGTAGATTGTTAGCTTTTCAATCTAATTCATAATCATAATTTGAATTTTTGAAAAATGAATACTATATGCAATATGATCCTAACAATTCCTATCATTTTTACCTTATCATAGCTTATATTGATATATATTAGAGATCTGCAAATATATTTTTTGAGTCCAGTCAAATTTTACAATAATCTAGCATTTGCATTATATCTATGATGATGATAAAAGTTGAATTTACTAAATAATTCCTTCACAATACAAGAAAAAGTCACCAATATTTAAATCTATGCCTATACAGTAGTCTCTCCATAATCTGACAGATATGGTTCTGGGGCTTGTCGGATTATTGGATGTTCAATGAAAAAAATGGAATTACACAAATGAATGCACTCAGTTTATTAAGACTTCCCTGTCACTACTCTTGCTATTCAAATCTTTCACAAAACCCTTAATTTTATCCCAATTTTTTAATATCATAAATAGTGGTTCATCCAATGCCATGAAATGAAGCCAAATCACTAAACTTTTCTCCCAAGTCAAGTTTCTTAATTATACGAAGCCAAATCACTAAACTTTTCTCCCAAATCAAGTTTCTTAATTATTTCTGCTTTTTCGAAGGCAGAAATAATTAAGAAACTTGGCCTTTTCAAGTGTTTTATAACGAAAACAGAAGACCAAAGTCTTGTGTTTTTGTTTTTCACTTTTTCTGATTTGTGACATTATGTAAATTTAAATAACAAACACTGATACAGTAAAAACACTATTTTACAATAAACAGTGTACTGAACTTAAAAAAAAGTCTGATTATAATGCCTGCGCAATAAACGAATAGCGGCTGACAATTTATTTTATGTCATTTTTTCTCTCTCGCACACGGTCACAACTTCGCAGAGTGTCAGACTACTGGATATGTCGGACTTGTGAAGGGCCGGACTACAGAGACTCAACTGTATTTTTATATAAAATTTTATATACTTAATTTACTAATAAATTCATTTTTTCATGATTTTAACTTATTACTAACAGTATAGCATTTCAATAAATGAATAAATAAGTGTCGAGTAGATAAATTCAACACTTATGATTTTGATAAAAATAATAAAATAACTTGAAAGACATTTTTTTAACTCAAATAATCTTAATTTTTATTAAATATAAAAAAAAACATTATTATAACATTGTTTTTGCTGTAATACTATTTTATTAAATATAATATGTACTTTCATAGTAACAAACTGAAATTTAAGCATGACTAGTGAAATGCTTTCTAACAACAGAAAAAACTTTCTAACAGCAGGGATTTTTGATTTGCCAGATTATAAAATAACAAGTCAGAAAAGTGCAAGATTATAAAGTATCAGATTATAGAAAGTACCGGATTACATGGATCATATTGCAGTTCATAATTTTCAAGCCAATTGGAATTTTATTAAAAATAAAACTTAACTCAACTGGAAAATTTTGAACTGCATAAAATAAAATAAAACCTGAACAAAATCAGATTTTATTTTGAAACTTGATTTGAGTTTCAAATAGCATACCATCTCCAATATATACAGTATATGTAAGCTATCATTTACTTAATGACAAATACTTTCCATCAAATGATTTGAAAATTATGCAACATTAAATATTATCAATTATATAGAATGAGTGCTGACAAAAAGTCACAAGTTTGAAAACCTATAACAGAGGTCTGTCTGAATAAAAAAGCCATATAAACATAATTCTGAAAGTTTCAGAGCTATAACTGGTTTATTGTAAAAGAAGGCTATAGAAAAGCATTCCTGTATTTGGAACTGTTAATTCATAAATTAATATTATATGCTTATAATAAGTCTCACTTCCTTCAATACATAATGTAGCTCATCTGTGAATCACATGAGTAGCTCATTTTAATTTATGTTTGTCCTTGAGGTTGCAGTATCCAAAATGAGGTAAACAGTGCCGGATTTAAGCCGATTGCACCGATTGCACCCAATCGGGCCCCGCGCTTGAGGGTGGCCCCGTGTTTGTCAAAGTTTACATAATTAAATAATGTCTTAAGAAAAAAAATTTAAAATATATGTATCGTTTTTCAATATTCGCGGAACGTATAAATTGGTACGATAATAAAGGAAGTTACGGAAGATTACAATTACACCGAAAACGTCCACACCCTCAATTACTTTTTTTACATTGAGCCCTATCTCAGTATTTTGAATACAGGTTTGTACAGTGTAGTTATAAATTAATTAATCCTAATCACATCTCTCTGGAGTGGATTCTAATCAATATGCTATATTAAAACCTAATATATGTCAATTAGGCCACGGGGTTGCTATTTCCGATGAAAAATAAAATTGTTCAAACTATATTAAAATCTAATATATGTCAATTAGGCCACGGGGTTGCTATTTCCGATGAAAAATAAAATTGTTCAAATTTTCCCATCAAGTGAAATTTATCTCAGATAAAAGCATACAAATACAAAACTACGCATTAGATATAAATTGTCAAAATAATTAATCCTTTTGTTTTTTGTCATCAGATGACGCCAGTTTTCTTTCTATAAGAAATTGCTATTTTAATGAAAATAAAATTGTTCAAATTTTCACATCAAGGTGAAATTTATCCAAATTGAAGTCCTTCCCACGCTGTCCATCCCTGTGGAGGGATCAGCCGGATAGTGGACGACGGGGATCGATGG
Organism: Olivierus martensii; assembly: GCA_000484575.1. Classification (NCBI taxonomy): domain Eukaryota; kingdom Metazoa; phylum Arthropoda; class Arachnida; order Scorpiones; family Buthidae; genus Olivierus; species Olivierus martensii. The sequence goes on from AYEL01079469.1 coordinate 63,474, forward strand.
GAGAGCCCGACTTCATGATCATGATAAATATTTTCAAGGGGTGGGACTCGAGATTCGAACCTGGGTCCTCCAGAGTGGAAAGCCGAAGGGTTTCCACGTAGCCAGTCCAGCCGACAAAAATGGGTCTTTATTTATAAATGTTACTTATTTTATTTATACATATAAGCCATATTTTGAGGGGCCCCGCGAAAAATATTCCAATCGGGCCCCGCACTAACTAGATCCGGCACTGGAGGCTAAGTAATTGCTAGTTATGTTTTCATCTTTTTCTCATACACCAAGAACTTTCATCCACTCTATAAACAATAATTTAAAGAGTTTAGGTCCAAAGATCTAAGTAGTCAATACCAAATACAATAGTTTGATTCTCTATAGTCTCTTTTGCAATAAGCCAATTATAGCTCTGAAACTGTTCAGAATCAGACTTATATGGTTTCTTTTTTACTCAGATAGACCTCTGATATAGGTTCTCAAAGTTGTGATCTTTCATTATCATTTACTCTGTATATATCAAAACTGTTTGAATAAGTATAAAAACAATTTATGCAAAATTAAACAATTTTATGAATTGTTTTGATTGAAATCCATCCTTTTATTCCACATAGTGTTTTGTTGATTTGAAGATTCAATTAAATGATTTTAAATATATTTTTGGAGATACTATATTAAATTATGCACTATAATTTGATAATTTATTATCACAGATTTTGATAATTATATAATGTATTAATAATTTATAATCATCATCATCATATGATTGTATTAAATCAGAATACATCATTTGGATGACTGTTGCAAAAAATTATATAATAATAATTTTTGATGATTATATAATTTATTATATGATGATAGTGAATAATCATCATATAATTTATTATATGATTATTATATAATTTTCTTGGAACAATCATCCAAATGATATATTCTGATTTGATACAAATAGCATAGTCTATCAGAATATAGTACAGTATTTGATTTCATACATTCTTATTAAATAAAGTTATTTTATTATTATTATAGAATTGCAAGTATTCTTCTAGAGCATTTTGATTTACAAACTTTAGAAATATAATTTATTCTTGAAATTTGCAAAATCCAAAAATTTTTAGAGTTTACTTCTACATTGAATCCAGCATGTTCGATATCTTGTCTGCTATATTGTATATTGTATGTTATTGATTGAACTAATTAGTAGTGTTTTACATTTAAATTTCTGAAATGAATGTCTTATTATAAGATGAGAACTCTGTTACATTGAAGTATTTGTTAAACAATATTTCAACCTGGCAAACATTAGTAGTTTTGTGGTCATTTGCAATCTTAATTAAAAAACTTTTTGCAATTATTTAAATTTTTAAAAACTTAAAATAGCATACTCTCATAATATATAAAAGTTAGTAATTGGAAGAATATCTATTTTTTTCAACTATTATTACTATTGTTATTTTAAATTGTTACTATTGTTTTGTTATACTATTGTTTTTTTAAATACAAAGTATCAAAGTATGAAATTTTTCATATATTGTGAAAACATATTAACAAAAAGTTGGTAAAACAATAGCATTTCAGTAGAAAATTTATTCTTGTGTGCTGATGATAATCTATTGATTAGATCATATATATTTTGATATATGAAATGAATGGATTTTACTATTAAAAATTTTATGATTTTAAGACAAATTAGTAATGCAACAATTAAATTGAATAACCTGGTTTAGAATTTTCACTGAAAATCACAATCTCAAGTTACTGTAAGTGAATTACTGAAAATATTAAAATTATTTATTCATGTATGCTTGTTGTATTTATGTTATAATATGTATGTTCTTACTTATCATCCATTTCCAATTCTGTTTCTAAGGATGGGTAGGGCTGTGGACATCCCATATGATCCTTAGTAGCTATATATGATATATTTTCACAGTTTTTGCTAGAACACTTCTGTAGATGCTTAGTATAATCAGTCATTCTTTTACATATGTAGCATTCGAACCCTAAGAAAAAATCAACTTTTTCAAGATCATTAATGCCCCATTCACGAGATTCAATTGATTGACGTAATATTTTATTACTGATTAATTTTGTCCTTTTAAATTTGAGAAATGAATTATATTCATCATCTGATTGATCTAATTTGATTAAATAATCAGCCAATTGTTTTGGAGAATCAAAATCATCAACAACAATAACAGAATTGTCATCAGGCATCCAATCTCTTACTTTTGACGAACCTCGATAAATAGGAACGGAGCCAACATGAAGAGCTCTGAATAATTTTTCAGTCATATAATCATCACATATAGCATTTTCAAAAGCCAAATGAAATTTATATTGGGCTATAAATTGCAAAAATTCCTCACTTTCGTATTTATCTGTACTGGAGAGACTTTCAGGTAAGGATTTATTGTTAAGACACTTTCCATACGAATCAATGGGAATAAACTTTGATAACTCATCTATATATCTGTCTCTATCAGAAGCCACTAAACAATGAGACTGAACATAAAGAACAGGTGAGAAACCATTTTGTCTCAGTTTATTTTTCTCGGTTAAATCAATAGGCAATCTTTCCGTCAAATATTCCAGAGAAGGAATGAACTGGGTTGTCAATGGATAATCAGATTCTCTCCTAAATGTAGAAGTGAAGTTGAACAACTTTATCCCAAGTGAATGAGAAAAAAGGTAATTGTTCATAGGTGATTCCTCATGTAATAAAGCCCATATATCACTTTTTAATCTTGGTAGTGGCAAATCTTCTACTTCAAAATCTGTTCCATAAAACATGTAAGCCACCTGTTTTCCATTTTTAGCTAAAGCTTTCTTTTTTGTTGAAGTGCACACTTCCTTTCCACATTGAATTTCTTGAGGATCACTCAGATGAGGATAAAGACGTTTCGTATGCCAAACGATAATATGTTTCGAATCATAACCGGATTGCAAGAGAACAGAAATAAAATACAGAAATTCTACTTTCATGTCAATTCAACAATTTTTATTAGCATACGAGGTTATTGCTACAAACCTCTAATAATGGATTGCTTAATATAAATTACTTTCACTGGAAATAATGGATTGATGATTATAATGTCATAGCCTGTATTAATGCATTTAACAAATGTAAACATAATATATTAGAGACACGTCCTAATCCTTAGTTGTTTGAATTCTCATTCGTCAGCGCCTAAATGAAGTTTTAACCACGGATCTAGTGGTTCTAACATTTTATCAGAGTAGAATCTTAACGAGTAGTAGCACTCGCCAAGCCGCCTTTGATATCTGTCGCAGAGTAGGCGGAGCTTAACACCAGTTCTCCGCAGTCGCCATTTTGTCATGGGATCAGAGCAGAAGTTTTGCAGAACTAAATAGTGGAGTGCATTTGTGCGAATTTTGGCTTATTCGCCAGTGAGAATAGGATTGTCAGTCACGTCACATGTTAGTCTTCAATACAGATGCAAGAGATTATAGAACTTACCCCCTATTAATATGAATGGGATTGTTTCTCAGAGTAAGGAAAAGGGTAGCCCTTTTGCCAGATTTCTGTAATCAATTTATTGTAATGCATTATGGATTTACTTTTTGTATTTTGCCATAAGATAAAAATGAAATATATTTATGAACAATTCTGGCAGTCTGTAAATTTTTAATATTTTATTACAATAAATATAAAATGTTTTCAGCATTATATATAACTTTTTTGTGAATCTATCATTTATTTAAAAAATAAAGTAAATTAAATGAATAAAGGTATTTAAAAATTCAGCAGAATTTTTAATACCTTTATTCATTTAATTTGACCGTTATTAATTCATAAAATTTTAAATATTGATTTAATTTTAATATATTGATTACAAAATGCATTTTTGTAGCTATAAATTATACACAATGGGCCATAAGTTGCATTATACCTCATTTATTTCCAACAGATATTGTCATTTGCTTTATATCATAACATGTATTGAACATTATGTGTCCAGAATATCAGTATGAGCACCACTGCTGTTATAACACAACTGAATATGATACCATGTTCAGCGAGAAGTTTTGCAGTGATAAGCATTATCCTGTTAATAGGCAATCATACGAAGACATGCTTCGACAATGACTCTATCTGCAGTTCACGGCAATTGAAATAGCAGGTACCCTAATCCTTCAACAAGGCGGAGCCCCTGTGCATTTTTCTATCAGAGTTCGAGAATGCCTCAATGAATTGTTTTCAAACAAGTGGCTTAGGTGCGGATCAAAGGCAACATGGCCCCCTGGCCTGGCCACCAAGAAGCTCTACTTGTCCACTCCAGACAATGCTTTGTGAAAAGTCATCAGTGCTATTGAACAACAGCCAAATTGCAGGCTGCTGTGACAGAAGCATTCAGAAGGTATCACAGACGATTTTCTCTGCAAAACTTCTCGCTGAACAAGGCATCGTATTCAGTTATATCACAATAACAATGGTGCTCATACTGATATTCTGGGCACACAATGTTCAATTCATGTTATGATATAAAGAAAATGACAATATCTGTTGTACTTATGAAATAAATGAGATGTAATGTGACTTATGGCCCACTCTGTATATGTCATTTTTAATTATTTGGTTTTTATTTTTGAGATAAAAATTAAGAAATGAGCTTTGCAAATTCTTATAGGAAATCATATTGTAAGCATCATTTCTTTCATGAGATTTTTTAAACTATTCACTAAAAAGATTCATCTCATGTTTTTTTCAACTGTAAATACATTTTTTCCTTTTGATATGATTTTTCTAACTATAAACAATATTACTACATTTTCTTTGATGTGTTTTTCAATTGGAAAGACATTTTTTTGCTTTCGTTAATATTTTAATTTAAATAAAACTATTTGAATACTGTTAGGTTTTTCTCTTTGTTTATGAAATAATTTTTTCTACTTTGACTAAATTTTGAGTTAGAATTGGCATGATCAATTCTACAAAACTTCTAGCTTTAGCCACTTTTTCTTGGATAATTCTTGAATTAGCCATTGATTGTTGAGTGCATTACAAATTTGCCAGCCAAAGCCTGAAATAGTTGTAAATTCTCATAAATTTCGGGTTTTGGCCAAATTAGAAATCGCCAGCTATTTTGCGAATTGACTAGACATCAGGCATTGGCTGTAACATATATATATATACAGTGGATTCCGCTTAATTGGGATGTGTTGGGACTAAGCTATTTTGGCCCAATTAAGCTCTAGAAATCGCCAGCTATTTTGCGAATTGACTAGACATCAGGCATTGACTGTAACATATATATATATCTACAGTGGATTCCGCTTAATTGGGATGTGTTGGGACTAAGCTATTTTGGCCCAATTAAGCGGCTGACCCAATTAAACGAAGTAATCATAAATTCTAAAATAAAATACCGGTATATAATTTGTAGGTAAATAAATAAGTAGGTTAAAAAATAATAATTAGATACCTGTTTTAACGCTTTATTAAAATATGTACCTAATTATTAGCTTTTTAGCAATCTCCGATTCTTCGTCAACACTGGGCCGCTGATATTCAGACCTTGCCCGCTAACTATAGAAAACCATTGATCTAATCTTCTTCGACTTCTGGATCCTTTCCATCACACTTTCTTTTGGATGTTCGACTTCTGGATCCTTTCCATCACGCTTTCTTTTGGATGTTCCCGGAATTCTAATACCCACTCCTCGCACAGTTGATTTTCTTGTAGAACATGCGCTATGGTAGATTTTTTTTATTTATTTCAGCGAGTCTACGGTGGCTTGTATTAAATGGCTGGCTTTTAATTTTATCCAGCCAAGCAATTTTACTCGAAAGTGTAAAATCCTTTCTTGGAATCTTGGCAAAGGTTTAAAAATTTTAAATAAAATTGACACTGTAAATGAATATTGCTAGATACAGTAATGGTAGACTCTTAAGTAGATGCACACTTGCCAGACTCACGACGATAGATAACTGATTCTCATCACGGTAATGTTGCCGAATACAGTATTGTTATGTATTATTTATCAACGATGATATTTACTTATAATTTTACTAAAGAATGGATGTTTATATTAGTGC